>KE153722.1:381137-425457 GCA_000411075.1 Sisymbrium irio | reverse complement strand
AAAAATATGCTTATAAATAAAATGTTATATATTAAGTTATATAAAATTTAAATTCATGTAACGCGTGGACTATACCTAATATATATATATTTGAAAGAGTATCCATCTTAATTTAGATTTTGCTTCTTCTAAGAGTATATAAGTGTGGGTTGGTGTTGAACTTTTGCAAATATAGAACTTGTACAGTTATTTTGATCAACTTAAAAGTATGGTTAATTTTTTTTTTATGTTCGACTGGAAATTGGGTAGGTTAATCAAGATTAGAAACCCACTTATAAGTGTACAGCTTTTGATAAATTAGAACGTTTATTGAGCTTGTATTATCTGATTAAATATAGTAATGATAAGAAAATGTGGTAAATATTAATAAGTAAAGGTGATATAATAATGAAAAATTAAGAAGGTACATTTACATACGTGTATTTGTAATTTTAGAATCGATTGCGGAACTATCGGATACTAATCAAATCATTCATTACTATTTAACGTGTAATACCATTACCCCCATCATATCCTTCGAATCATGCGGTGTTCGCCATTTACTCTTCCAATTAAATGAGTCATCATTTTACATAATTGTTCGAGTATAATTAAATATTGATATATGTACATGTAATTTTATGAAAGATACGAAGATATATATTCAGCTAATCAAAAGTGAACAAAAATGTATATTTTTGGTGAGCTTTTTCTATGTAGAGAAGAAAGTTAGCTTTTGAACATTTGTATCCATTAGAAACCTTCGGCGGAAAAATTAAGCTTAACTTTTTGCTAAAACGGCAATTCTTTCGGCTTCGTGTCTATTGTAAGTTGATCTTTTTAATTCTATAATATATAGATCATGTTTTCTATTAAGCCACAATAAACAACTTAAAGTGAAAAATTGTATTATACATGATACATGCATTCGTATACTCAGTCAAAAAAAAAAAAATTGTATTACTACATACATATGCATAGACTTTTTTACTATAATAATCCTTGTATATAAAAAAAATAGCTGGTTATACGTACATAATATTTCGTTAAATCTCGTGTTTTCTTAAATAAATCTAAAGTTTAGTTAAATATGCTTGACAAGCGAAGGAGTTTATACACTCTAATTTTATGTTATGAGTTTTCATATTTTTGGGTTAAATTGAGAAAAACAGAAAAAATGACAAAACTTAAACGAGTGTCAAATCAACCCGGGCGTGGCGGGATGGGTTATTGGACACTCTGTACATGACGAAGGCTATTATTATTTTTACGATTTTACGCTAATAAACCAACCTTGCGTGATTTTTGGACTATCCTATTTCACTCTTTCTATTTTTCTTTTATTATTCTGTATTATATTTTAGAATATAAAAATAGCTTATTATTCTGCACTATATCTTAATAAAATACTACTATTATATAAAAATTTGAGAAGACATATTTTTCTTCTTTCATATCTCATTGGTTGAACGAGTAAAAGATGACCCACGGTGTTCCTCGAGACGGTAATGACGTTATTGGTCTTTCTTTTGAAAAAAGACGATGCTTTCCCGATTTTTCTAATTGAACTTTACAAATGCAATTATCAACGGCTTTAATAAATTAATTTAAATCAATTAGAATGATTAATAAGGTGAGAAAGACTAAAATGTTAAATTACGCACTGAAGTAACGAGATTGTTGCATCTAATAACTCATCTCGTAAGCAATTACATGTACAGAAGAAAAAGGTGTAAGAATAACATACCCCAACCTAATCACAATATCTTTCACTTCTACACTAAAGAGTTACATGCAAACCAAAAGATAACCAAAAGATCAAGGAACAATTAAAAAGAGGTCAAACATCTGAAACCTAATTGTACATGTCAAAAGCAAACATCAGAGAGGGGTGAATGGTCTTCTACTCTTGTTTTGTGTATAACTGCATGCATTACATTATATTATATGAAATACTCTAGAGAGACAGGGAGAGTGAGAGCGTGATCATGGAGACAACAAGGCTTGTAGACCAATGTCGTTGTGTTTTCGTGAAGGACCGGAAGCTGGAACAGGGAAGTGTCTTGGCAAGAACCCTAGGAAATGGCCTCTCCTCATAGTGTTTTTGCTGTGATCATTATTAGGGTTTCTGTAGAAAACGCTTGATGGTGACGAGGCTCTCGAGGCGTCGCAGTGGTGAATGAAGAAGAAGCAGAGGAACAGAAGAAGAAGAGCTTCTCGGTTTATCAATAATCTTTTTCTCCAATAATGTGGATGTGTAGGAACCATTTTTGGGGTTCAAATCTGAATCAGAGAATATATCAATAAAGGTGTTTGTGTTTGTTTCAGTTTTAGGGAAGTGGGTTTTAGTTGGGGATTTTGGATGGAGTAAAAGATGGCAAGTAGTAATGAGATCAGCAGATTCACAGAGAGAGAGAGAGAGAGAGAGAGAGAGAGAGAGAGAGAGAAGAGCTTTTGAAAGCAACCCCTTTTGAACAGGTCTCTCTTTGGCTGGAACAATTATAATGACCAATAAAACTAAATAAAGGTAAGGGGAACTGACCATTCATTTATTTGATCACTGAACTGAACAATCACTTGTGTGAATCGTTTTTTATAAATAAATGTTTCTCTTTTGCTTGGAAAATGTATCCTTTTTTTACCAAAAATTTGGGTTATATAATAGAAAATCATGGATTTGGAATTTATTCTTTTATATATGCAGTGTCAGGTGGACCGGGGGACATGAGAAGCAGACTATAAGGAAACAAATAGTATTAAAACGAAAAAGCGAGAATAGTTGTATTTTTGAGACGTGTTTAGCTCTATATTTCTTTAAATCTCACTATGATGCAATATTTTATCATTTTATGTCAATTAAGAATTCATTGAAAAGTATTTCCCATAATCTCTGGTAATATTTGTTAACACAACTAGCACTTCTAAGATATTCACTAAAAGTAGTAAATGATTTGCCTCCATCCAGTAGCTTTAATCTAAAGCAGTATATATATATATATAATGACATAAATAAGTACTTGCGCACCAACTTCAAGCTATAATATTGTAAATTCAATGTTTGCATGATATAATTGTGCATAATTCTTTACGACAAACGTCGTGTCCTGTCCTATGCATACGTTGATATAATGCATTCAACCGAAGAATGGTTCGCTGAATTAATAGCAAAGTGGATGGTCAATGAAGAAGGTTTTTGGGTCCCCAATCCCCAAAGTTAAGGTTAACAAGATAGAAAGTGGGAACAAGTTGCTCTGTCCTCTTTTATTATATTCTCAGTATTTTTGTCTATAGATTTTATTATTAGTTAATGTTATTTCATATGGTCAGCGCCACTTATAGAGTCTGATGACTAAGTACTTTTTTATTTTTTTGTCAAAGATAGTCCAATTACTTAAGGGATCATTAGTTCATTAATAAATAGTTTAGTAAAGATTTTTGTTTAGAGATGTCTAAACCAAAATCTTTAAAGCTATTATTCCAAGATATTAATATATTTGTCTAGTAAAGATTTTGGTTTAGAGCTTAAATTATAATTTACAGTGACACAAATAATTTATTGTTTACTTATATTTTAAAAAAATAAAAAATCAAATTCATATGACCATTCTATAAATAAATTAATATCTTGAAATGGTTTTTTTATATAAGTACTATTTGGATTATGTGAATCCAAACAAATATATATTTCAATTCCTCAGAAGATATATCGTTCTTATATTTTACATATCTGATTAAATTTACATATATTGTTCATGTTTCAAATCTTATAATGAAAATATTGTTATCTTCTTTGAAATATTATGCACATAGTACCATGACTCGTGTTCAAAATCTAGAATACCAAAATTCTGATTCATGTTTAAAATCTAGAATACCAAAATTATGATTATCATATGCTTCTATAAGTGGTATTCAATATATTATTTTAACTAATCAGAATATTTTATTTACTTCAATGTAATCATAAACATATTAGTAAAAGATATTATGACATAGATTTAAGTAAATTATAATATGTTCAAAATCTAAATGATACTATATCAATAACATGATTTTCAATATTTAATAGTAATTAATTATTAGTATTTAAAAAAAATGGTTGATATTCATCTCATTTTGAAAAGAAAAAAAAACACTTTTAAACTTACCAAAATTGTATAAAATGATTGATAAATAATTTCGTAAAATTATTCGTCAACTAGTAGAATTGATCAATCATGTAAATATATTTTATTTCCATTTTAAATTCGAAATATATATTATATAAAATTGTGGTTTAAATATTTATATTTTTAATTGCAAAAATATCTTGAAAATATATTGTGGTTTTAAATTTAAAAAATCAATGATATTTGAACGGTTAATATTTAATGGATTATTTCAGTTAACAAAATATATAAAAAATCAAATTTATAGTGGTTAAGTATATCTACACCAAAATAAAATAATTTTTTAATAAGTTTAGTTATAATTAATAAAATATAATTATCTTAAAAAAGGTTATTATTTACTTTAATTTTTAAAATTGTTGTAAGTGCTAAAACTAATACCAAATCAAATTAAATTGGATTTAATATTTTCTGGTTTTAATTTTTATAATATTAAAATATAAATATTTGTAAAATAAATTAAATTATAAACAGATTTATTTATAAAATATATTATTTTAATGTTTTATACTCGCAAATATCATAGAAAATCACCTAGTTTTTTATAAAATGCATGTTACTTAAAAGAAAGAAAGTAAAAACAAACAGAAACAAGCCTTCTAAAGATAAAGCATGTGATACAATAGGACATCCTCCGTGTACATGTTTGTCTGGAATATGGACACTTGGACTAGAGAACCAAAATTACCTTTACATATACGCAGACATATCTTTACATGTACACAGCCAGGAGGCCCAGGACATGTATATTAATACATCTGATATATTTCTCATAAGTAATGCCTCTGTTCATCCTTATATGTACATACAACATACTTGATTGAATAGTCATGCATGTCGTTAATGTAAACATTTTGTTAATCTATAATCTATATAGATGTCATTGGTGTTGGAATTTGAACATAGATAGATTTTTCTAATCTCTATAAACTCAAATCTACGTTACACAAAGTCACAAACATATTGGCTATCCATTTATATAGTTCCACTTCTTTTACAAATTTTAATGCTAATTCGATATGAGATTCTTTATGACCAAAAATATTAACGGTGGAAATTAAGACATAATTGCTCTGCTTTGGCAAAAAAGAGGAAAAAACATAATTACCATGCTTTTAATCATCAAATATAAGCCCATTTCGATGGGCTTATAAGTACCCATTATTGTTACTTATATCACTTTTCCAAAAGTTTTGTTTAGGCAGTTTACTAAAAGTTTTTCTCCTGGATAGAATAGCACGAGTTTGTGATTCAAGTAACACTACATAGTACATACCATGTATGCCCGTATACAAACATATAATAGCATTGAAGAGACACTACTGGAGTCCTTTTTGTCTATGCATTGTTATTATATTTAAAAAGAAAAGTGAACTTATCAATACACTGGTTTGATATGATTTGTTTCAATAAGCACAATTCAGACTGTGTGGGTTGAACTTTTTTTTTTTTTTTTTATAAAGTTTGAATATATTACCAAAAGGAAAAAACGTCAGATTTACAAGCTTTAATACCATAAGTTACAATTAGCCCAAAAAAGATAAAAAGCCGATTGGAACTAGAAATATATTAAGCAGCGGTCGATTATGTGTAAGTGAACCATTGCGAGAGAAGCTCTTTGCAGCCCTTTTTCGAGAGCCTTGCAAGAAGAGAATCTCTGATGCAGCGGTTTATGAGAAGCTCTTTGTGGGTTGAACTTAATTAACTGTATATATCGTGATACGTTTTTTTGGTTCACGATATAGTGATAAGTTTAAAGGTATGGTTATCGATAATTAATATTGCCTTTCAATTAAAACGTCTAATTAAACAATATAACCGGTGTACTGGTCAGGTAAAGAGTAACGAGAAGGTTTCCAGTGCTTGCACAATAAAATGACTAAATTAAACATAGTTTGATCTCCAATCCAAGCAGATTAGGAAATTGGAACTGGAGTTTTTTTTTTTAAGAAAGTCAAATTGGATAGGCCCAAAGTATAAGAAAATATTTTTGGTCACTTTAATAATTTGATATCAACCAAAAAAATGTATCAATTTTTAACATAATATCCAGTAAATATTTCTATCAATAGATGCATTACATATGTGTAGTGACAGTATATTAAAAGAAAATGTATATGTATACATCCCACACGAGCAAATACCCCATTAATTGTACGTGCGAAATCCTTCCAATTATAAATTTTGCTTCTCTTGATTACAAATAAGTGTGATGAAAAGCTTTCCCGTATATTAAGGAACAAAATGATCATCTTTATTCCATGATATAAGCAAAAGAAAAACAAATTGTTATGGAATTATATGTAATCGCACGCGAATGAATTATCATTATACCTATGTTACTTTACGGTTCCTCATTTTACTCTCATCATCTTCCTTAATTACCCGTAGCGTGTGAATATCTTCATCATTAGAGATTGTATTACCATTATTCCTACTTTTAAAGCCCTACTGTCTTAGCAAAGTTAGTTTAATTTTTCTCCATGACAAATCTATATACTTGGTATAGTTAGAATTATGTAGCCCCAAAGTTTAAGAAAACTTGACATGCCTGTATACACACACAAATACCCTTATACCCACAGACATGTAAATTAACAATGCTATACCTAGCTAATGCCGAATCTGAGTCAAAGAAGAAAAGCTGGTCAAGTGTGATAAATTCGTTACAAAAGTTCTAGAAAATCCTTCACAAATAACTCACCAAGAATTAGATGATGTTGACTTCGAATGGGAACATGACATTGGATATGTTTTCCTTTTGCATGTGATGAAAACTAGTTGCCTCTACCCCTGGCAACCTCTGAATAATATGAAACACAACCCCACACTTTTGGAACTCGATTCTTCTTCATATCTCTATCTTAACCCAATATTTATTTTGAACTATTTGGACCATCAAATTTTGCAGAACTAGTTTTGAATACGTGTCATGCAGAATTGTCTTTTGCCATTTAACAAGTACCATGTATATGCTAAAAGTTAATAACCGAATATAGAATCTCATTACATAATTTGTAAATTCGCCGTAAACATATATATATAGGCTCTGATTGTAAAATATTTTTTAGAGTAAAATGATGGAAAATAAAGAAATAATTTTTTTATAGACCCACCATATCCAATTTTGTATAGAGCAAACTTTTCTGCTGGAGAAACTAATTTTTCGAAATTGTTTTACCAGTCACAACTCACAACCATATAGTCATCGGCATCGAATCATCTGTACGTATATTAGGTGAGATAGGAGGAGTTAAGAGATTATGTGTTCTTGTACACCATGCATGAAGTTTGAGATCTAAATCTCATAACAGGCAAAATACTCTGAATTCAAGTTCAGGGAAATTTCAGCATGTTGAGATACGATATTAGTTATTGTAGTTAGGATTGTCCCCGTTTATAGATACGTTGACCTAAGATTTAAAATGTATTATTACACAACGTGCTAGAAGAAAAGTTAGGACGTAATCTCGTTTTTTTACCCATTTCATTTCACATTAGTAGTTTTCTGTAGCGATACTTTTTTAATAATGCGAAATACAGTTTCTCCAATTAGATACTATAACATTATTTGCAAACAAAAAATAAAGAGAGAGAAGTTCCCTACATATGAGGACAAATGAAAATTATTGTCCACCAAGAACAATAATGGATGAATCAGATAATGAGTGAGGTTATTTATAAAGGTGAGATAATAGAAATTGACGCAGATTTTTTTTCCGATTTGCCATAATTGCTAATTGTAGACAATGATGCACGTGCGTATCATTATATTCCAAGTTTCTTTCGGTGCAGTTTTACCGCCATTACATACGCAATTACCAAATTATATGCTCACGAGTTAATATATACTGTACTCAATTATTCTTCTGCTATAAAAAGGGTTATCAAAAACAAATAAATCGAGAAGAAAAGTGTGTTTTGTTTAATTCAATGCTACTTAATTACCATTCATTACATTTTAAAACACGGACGGGATATATTTTCAAAAATACTCTACCGAGTTTCGATTTATTAAAACTTTGCTAAGATCTTACGTTCCTTTCAACAGCTATTACTCATGATCGTATATACTTTACCTGTTTAATTATGTTAAACCTAATCGAAAGTTGAACTAATTATGAGAAACTTATTTACCCACAATATTAAAAAATAGTATATGATTCGTACGAGTCAGCGAGCATTTCATCCGTCTCCCACCTATGAAATACTGAAATATTTTTCAACACCTAATTTGATTTTTCAGGCCAGCAACTTTCGGTCACCCTGCTTTTATCATCCGCGGAACAAAGATTTATTTAGTTTGTTTAAAATTTGTTGTTTTTAAAATTTAATGTAAAAAACTATATAAGATCATCCAGCTAATTATGCATGCCAAAAACAAATTAATGGATAAAGGGAGAGAGGATACACCAATTGAAACATTAAAGAACAAGAGAGAGCAAAGAACCACTTTTTTAAAAAAAAAGAGCAAGAAATCACTTGTAAGTGAACGAAAAACTGAAACAAAACAAATTAACGAACTAAAACCAAATCGCATTATTCAAAGTTATGTATTAAATCTAAATGCAAAGCACCCCCACCCTATTTTGTCATTTAAACAAATGTAATGGCACAACCGTACGTGAGCAAATAAAGAATAATTAACAAAAAAACAAAAGGACCAAACTGAAATCCATTGTATTTGAATTATATATTCAGTCCCCTAATTTGTTAGTCAATTATAGAGCTTCATCAGACAATTAGGCAGTCTAATCACATACATTATGCGTTAGAGACAACCAAAATGTTGTGGAACTTCGAATACTTTTCTAATTTATCATTCACGTAATTCCTCATCACAAAACGTTAAATCATCTAACAAACATATAATATTGACCAGAAGATGACAATCTACGAAAAAAAAACGCTTTTGCTTTTCTCCCCGAATCGAACAGCTTCAGTCGAATAATAAAAAATATTTTTGTTCTTTATCCGTAGTGGAAGCCACAACACGATTATAAAAGTGCAAAAAAAACACAATTTATTATATTAACATCATCAACAAAAAGTTAAATGTCAAAGTGTTATTCGCCAATGACCAATACCAGCTCCCATATATTTTCTGAACCACATTTTAATATTCGCTGACTCGGAGTTTGTTCTGTGTTAACACAGATATTACAACGTTGCTTTTGTAATGATTGTTTGGTTTCTGATATATAAAAAAAAAGAATATCTTATAAATTTCATCCATTACAAAAAAAAAGGTACTAAAACAAGACAGATATGGACCAAGTCCATGTGCATTGTGCCCTCGACGAGATGGGAGAGTAGAGACTCTCGTGCAGAAATATGGATCCCACCATTATCCACACGCTTCTGGAGTCCTAACTCACACGTGTATAAAAAAAAACCGGCACCGTTGGTCAAAGCTCCCATCAAACCCAGATCTAACGGTTACGACATTTGACCCAGCAAGAAGACACTCTCAGACAAACTTTGATTTTTGACCCAAGACCAAGAAATTAGATGATTCTCCCAAATTAAATTCCCTTACATATCTGACTTGTCAACTGTATCAACATTCTTTTTAATACACACTACTACTACTACTAGTTGTATACACACATCTGGATAAATATGAAACTATCATGTCTTTGGGAATATTTAAGACCGAATGTTTTCTTAAAGATATAGTAATAAAAAAGAATAAATACTGTATGAAAAAAAAGAATAATTTCAAAACGGTGACGCAAGCGTGCGTTTGACTCTGTCTTTAAAACCACCACCACTCACTTCCTTCCCCCACCTTTCACTCAGCACAACAACAACAATAGCATCATCATCGCTGTCTCTTACTTACCTTTAATTTTTTCTCCTCTGAGTTAACTCGATGGGTAGAGATGAAACGGAGACGTCGTACATTACGGTGCCAAGCTACTTCAAGTGTCCGATCTCTCTCGACGTGATGACATCTCCCGTCAGTCTCAGCACCGGAGTTACCTACGACCGTTCGAGTATCCAGAGATGGCTCGACGGAGGCAACAACACTTGTCCCGCCACCATGCAGGTTCTCCCGACTAAGGACTTTGTTCCCAACCTCACTCTTCAACGACTCATCAAAGCCTGGTCCGATTCCCTCGGCCGTTACTCCTCCGCTCGCTCTCCTCCTCCACGAGGGATTCCGACGACGGAGGAAGTGAACGAGTCGCTGATTAAACTGAGTCTCGAGAAAGACGACGAGGTTCGTCTCCAGACTCTCTCGAGCATCGTTCGGTTCGCCAAAGACTCCGACGCCAACAGAGCGTTTCTCTCGGGGAAACACGACTTAATGCCAATGCTCGTCGACATCATCGGAGGAACACGAACCACGACGACGACGACGACGAAGGTGAAGCTGGTTCTTCTGGCGATTAGGATTTTGGATAGTTTAATAACAATAATCAACGGTGAGCGATTATCGAAACTGATGTTGGAAACAACCAACGGTGGAGATTGCTTTTTGGGAATTAAACTCGCGATTCAGCGCGGGAACCTCGAATCTAAGATCGAGTCCGTTAGGGTTTTGGAGCTGATCTCATTCGACGCGAGATCGAAAGCGATGATCGCAGAGCGCGACGGGGTTCTAACGGAGGTGTTGAAATCGATCGGGAAAGAGTCGGATCCAAGTTTGGTCGAAGCGAGTTTATCACTCCTAATCGCAATCTCCAGATCGAAACGAGTGAGATCGAAACTAATCGCGGCGAAAACGATCACGAAGATCAAAGACATTTTGACGAAGACGGAGGAGGAAGGAGGAACGAGCGTCGCCGTGACGGAGAAAGCTTTGAAGCTGTTAGAGATGCTGTCGTCGAAACGAGAAGGTAGATCGGAGATTTGCGACGGAGACGGAGGGAGATGCGTGGAAGGAGTTGTGAATAAGCTGTTGAAAGTCTCGACGACGGCGACGGAACACGCCGTTACGATTTTGTGGTGTCTTTGCTACGTGTTCAGGGAAGGTAAGACGGCGAAAGAAACGGTGGAGAGAAGTAACGGCGTGACGAAACTGTTAGTGGTGATTCAAAGCAACTGTTCGCCGATGGTTAGACAAATGGCTAAAGATCTCATTAAAGTGTTGAACCGTAATTCATCTCCTGCTTCCGGTTTGGCTGCTTACCACACCAAAACCACTCATATTACGCCATTTTGATTTTTTTTTTTTGTTATATAAATTGTTGTCAACTATTTTGAACGTAGATTATGTAAATCATAACCAACAAATTTTTGTTAGTGCGATCAATTTTCTGGTTTCTTACTGTTTCTTTTAGTTTTGGTTTCGCCTAATTTAATTGAACAACTATGTATACTATATGGTTTTTTTGTTTCCATCTTTTATATGTATGTGTGTTAAAAATACTATGTTCTAACAGTAATAAAGGTTCAAAGATATTGTATGTTTCAAACTTGTATCATACTTCAAGCATTAGAAAGTCGAAGTGTCCTATTTTTAAAAGTTTCTGCAGATATAATATCGTAAGTTCGTAAGTAGACTAGAATATTAGATAGTAGGAAAAATATCAAGTGACTATTATCATCTGATTGTTTTAATTTGTTAGCTGAGGTGATATATGAAGTTCTATTGGCTAAACACAAACACTTTTGGTTCCAACAAATTCAAATTACAGCTTCTTGTACTAAGAATAAGATTAATTTAAAACTTGGTCCATTGAATCTGGCTTAAAGTTGTATTAATATGAGTAAATGGATGGTTATATCAATTTTGCTTACTAAGCCAAAATAAAGGAATAAGGTTCCTTTGGATTGAAGTGATAAATAAGATAAAAAATGGTCTCAAATGTCTAAATCTTGTAAAGTACCTTTTATAAAAGAATTTTTTTTGTTAGAGGACGTTGCAACATTTTAGGGTCATGCCTCTCTCTCACACACACCCGCTTTTTGATCCTCTCTTTTATTCGAATTTTGATTTCAATGGTATCAACACCAACATCTGATTTATAGTTTTTTTTTTGGGAAACGGAAAATTTATAAATCGATTACATTATAACCATTGAGAAATTGTTCAAAGCAACTGACAACAAAACCAACTGACTAAACAAGCCCCTACAAAACCCCACTCTTTTTTTAAACAGTATAAATTTTTATAGAAAGAACGCATATTCATCCTTACGCATTGGCGGCTCAAAAGTTCAAACGGACAGAAGAGAGTCCTGCCCGGGTCGGACGAGCCAATAACTCGAACGCGTTCGGTCTATCAACTACACTCTTTTTTCTTCTTTAAATTTCTTTGAATTTTCTATCATAACTCAAGTTACAAGTGAATGGGTGAAAAAAGATTTCCAGCTGGACGATTTGTACATGTTTTTATCATCAACTACTTGCCATTAAATTAGAAAGCCTGAAACTGAAACACAACTGATAACTCTCTTCTTTCAGACATCTTGCAGTACGAGACATGATTCATTGATTTGAATCATACTACTTAAAAACAGTGTAAAAAGCAAGGAACACTGGGCAGTTAAATATCAGCTAATATCACATCTTAATCAAATACATAAATAGTATAACTTTGACGGATCATGACCACCGAAATAAATTCAGAAAAGAAAGAAAATAATATAAAAGGGTAACATGTATAACTTATTTTTGCTACCTCCTTTCCATTTCCTTTTGCCTCCAGCTAGTTCAAGTTGAACCAAACTTGGAAGTAACGTAATTAAGAACTTGGGCCAGTAGTATGGGAGGCTTGTAAGATGCTCTGCAGCAAAGCTAGGCTTTTTGGATTAGGGAGGCCTATTTGTTGTGTTACATACATAAAGAATGCGAACATGCTATTCTTGAATCATCTCTCAAAAACTCAAGCCCATAATGGACTAGGTTTAACTATTATTTAGATGATCAATTTGGTTGTGTGACTAAAATCTTGTTTAAAAATTACATCGTAACCTCGAAATCTTGTTTGACAGCTTCTCTGAATTTATTATTGCACTCGCGACTTTGAGAATTAAGTGGTTAACTAATTGACTGGGCTAAGCTAAATGCAAAATGTGGGCTTTAAAGAAATTGAAGCCCGTTTTCTAAATTACTTCCAACATCAATCGAATAATCGGGTTTTCGGTTTTTGGGTCAACAATAACCGAATCCTCTTTGGAGAAGAAACATAAAAAAATCAGCATAATCGGCCAATCACAAAAGGAATGACGGGTTTACAGAAATAGCCTAACCAAGATCGAAATTTCCGACAGTAGTATAGACACTACTTATACTCCAGTTATACACCGTCCATTTTAAAAAAAAAAAACATGGTTGACAATTTTGATGCAACTTAACAAACAAATTAATTTTCTTTTGCTGTATCCCTAAAAACAATAACTTTTTTTAACTTATATGTTAATCAAAGATTTTCTATCTAGTTTTAAGTAAGGATCAATCACACATTTTTGTAGCTAAAATATAAAACTGAATTAAAACAATTTTTTTTATAGTTTCAAAAGAATAATAGTTGTTGACTTATTGTGAAACAAAAGAGAAACAACGCAGGTGGTTAATAGGGTCTTTAGGTTTACTTTTATGCCAAACCATATCATGTAGTGCAGCAAACCATTCTATTATAATGAATCAAACTAAATTCCCACAAATATAATAATTTAATAAACGTTAAAAGTGTATGGCAAAGAAGTTAAATCACAGAAAAGATTATAATAATGGTTGTCGCTGATAATGAAGGAATGATTCCTAAGATCTTTCCTACAAATTTTCAATGAAAGACAAGATTAGGAGCTTCCTAAACTGAGAATGCATGTGCTGTAAAAGACTAGTTGGATGCTGCTAAAAGTCAACATTTTGAAAGTCAAACTAATCGCTCTAAGAAACCAAAAAGAAAAAAAGACATATCTTATTTTTTTTAGTTTATTGAAATGTTTTGGTCAATTAACTCGTCGACAAAAACACAAACACTCATTCAATTCCCAAACCAAACAAGTAAAACACATAGAAGAAACAAATTCGATCGGAACGAAACAGAAACTCTTTTTTTTTTTTTTAACTAAAAGATTCCCTCAAATGAATCCGTCGGAGTATTTCGCCGGCGGTAATCCTTCCGATCAACAGAACCAGAAACGGCAGCTTCAGATCTGTGGTCCTCGTCCTTCACCTCTCAGCGTCCACAAAGACTCTCACAAGATCAAGAAACCTCCTAAACACCCTGCTCCACCGCCTCAGCAGCAACACCACCATCACCATCGCGACCAAGCTCCGCCTTACGCAGCTCGAGAGCCGGTGGTTATCTACGCCATCTCTCCCAAAGTCGTGCACACCACAGCCTCAGATTTCATGAACGTCGTCCAGCGTCTCACCGGGATCTCCTCCGGAGTTTTCCTCGAATCCGGAAACGGCGGAGATGTTTCACCGGCGGCGAGATTAGCCTCGACGGAGAATGCTAGTCCGAGAGGAAGTAAGGAACCGACGACGGAGACGGTGGAAGTCGCGACGGCTATGGAAGAAGCAGCTGAATTCGGAGGTTATGCTCCGGGAATACTCTCGCCGTCTCCGGCTATGTTACCGACAGCTTCTGCCGGGATATTCTCGCCGATGGTTAATCAAGGAGGGATGTTCTCGCCGGGGATACCGCCGGGATTGTTTTCGCCGGGAGGATTAATGAGTCCGTACCCGTTTCTAATGAATAGTCCTGGTTATGTTAGTTTGGCTTCACCCACTTTTGCTGATGTCTTCAGTCATAATATTTGGGATCTTTAGATTTTTTTAGATTCTTTTTTCCATTTTCGCTTTTTATTCATTTTGACATATATGATTGAGAGCCCAAAGGGTTGAGAAATGAGCTTTCCTCTATTTTGTAATGTAAAACTATATAACATCTCTCATTTAACTTCAAAATTTTCCATTTCCCTACAAATGTTCCCAATCTATATATACAGGAGTTTAAAGATTCTCCTGTCCTAACATACTATATTAAGGAACTTGTAGTAGTAGTTCTAAGTTTTCTTCATGTGGTTGCAACAATAGAGTTCCATGTTCCTCCAATCAATGTGCCCACTCTCTCTCCTTTGATTGCTTTCGCGATGTTTCCAGGCTCAGATAGATTGAAAACCACAACTGCAAATATCACAGACCCAACAAAAAAATATGAGTTTTCCCAATTTTAACACGATCACATGTGGTTTAAGGTTTGAGAGAGCAAACCTGGGATATTGTTTTCTTGGCATAAAGTGATAGCAGTCATATCCATCACGGAGAGATCTTTTGAGGTTACTTCTTGGTAAGTTAGTGACTCGAGAAGGCGAGCGTTTGGGTTTCTCCTAGGATCATCGTCAAAGACTCCATCCACATTTGTTGCTTTCAGCACTACTTCCGCGTTAACTGTGTCAAAGAAGGCGGAGAACAGTTTTTTCAATGATATGAATGAACCATTGAAGGAAAGCTTAGTATAACAGAAGCCGTCCTTTTAACTTACTCTCAGCACATCGAAGAGCTGCTGCAGTATCGGTTGTGAAAAAAGGATTGCCTGTTCCGGCTGCAAATATCACAACCCTTCCTTTTTCTAGATGTCTAATTGCTCGTCTTCTAATGTAGGGTTCTGCGACTTCCGACATGCGGAAAGCGGTTTGAACACGTGTTGGGATGCCGATACTCTCCATTGTCGCTTGAAGAAATATTGCGTTCATCACAGTCGCCAGCATCCTGTCAAATTTTAGATGAACCAAATAAGACCAAACAAAAGTCTTGAGAGTTCAGGAAAGAAAAACAGATTCGTGTGGCACAGAAAGTCAAGAATGGATTTGATACCCGATATAATCAGCAGAGGAGCGATCAAGGCCACTGCACCCAGCCCAGGTGGATCCACGAAAGATATTTCCACCTCCAACAACAATCGCAACCTGTTGTAAGAGCTCAAGAAGATCAAGACAGAGCATACAAGACCTTGCAATGCTCAGGACCCAGACCCATCATCCTTCACGTATCTTTAAAGCATAAACCTCCACCTCGTAACTTAAACTCATGTTTATTGTAAGTGTGAACTAAAATTAGTTTTCAAAACAGTTTGCAATTTCTACACAGGCAACCATCAATACTTCGTATACTAAAAATTTCCACTTTTATCATACTTTGTCAATCAACATGTCTAGGAAAGAGCTCAAAGCATATTACCTAACTACTTAGAACCGCTGAACCCATGGTTACAGTTACCCAATCACAAGCAGAGCAAACAAGTTTTTCGAAAATAACCTCAATGCCAAGACGAGTCACTGCTGCAACCTCCCTTGCAATCGACATAGTAACCTAATAATAAGAGTAGCGGGAAACTGGATGAGACTTGTGGAAAAGGAAATAGAAAACAGAGAAAGCAGGAAAAAGGAGACTTTTTGTTTGCATCGTAAAAACCTTTGGATCGATATTCTGTTCCTCGTCTCCGGCAAGAGCTTCTCCACTGACTTTGAGTAAAACCCTTCTCCATTTAAGCGGTGGTTTGGATGTTCCATCAAAGGAAGGCATCCCAGGAAACGATGACTGGCCGTTTAAGCCACTGAAAATCACAGACGATAGCAGCACAATTAAACAAAACCAACCAGGGTTCTAGAGAGTTCACGATGGGGTTAAAAGGTTTACTCTTTTCAATATATTTGTAATCAAATCCTAAACCCTGTAGTCAAAAAGTGTCTTAATTGACGATTTTTCACAAACACCTGGTGAACGTAAAGGGTAGCATAGTTAGAGATTAATAGCAATACCTCCCGTTCATGGACTCTGGAGTTGAACCATTGTTTGAGGACAACGACGAAGAGCAGCTGATAAGTACACGCCGCCTACTGAAATTCTGACTGGAGAAGAAATTATGTCGGCGAGGCGTGAGATGGACGGAAGAGGTTCTCGGGATAGAAGAAGAAGAAGTTGAGATTGGCGAGTAAGAAGTGATGGGCAACGGAATCGCCATTGCCGGAGAAAGAGAGGAAAGATGAAGAGAGTTGAGATGTAAGAAGAGATGATTTGACTGAGAAGTTTTTTAGTAAGAGAAGCGTTGCCGGCAAAAGAGGAGGGATTTTGATGAGTGTTGCGAAGATAAGGTTTGGTTCGAATGTAATTAACTTATTAAACTTGTCCGTTCTCTGTTCAACAGTGTGAGTGCTGTCGATGTTCTGTTTTTTTTTATATATTAAAATATTTAAGGTAAAAAACACCCCCAAAGGATTTGCTATGTTAAAAAGTATCGTTTTATAACCAAAAAAAAAAAAAAATGAATGCAAGATTTTGATATATGTCAAAAAGCATGATTTTAACATATGATTTATCAACATCCTAAATATTGTGAATCTCTATCAAATTAGATATGGCACAATAATGTATGTGCACTGCACTTTTATAAGATTCCAGAAGATAAATAAATAGCTATAAGATAGATCAATTTATAATTTTAAATTTAATTATTGTTTAGATAATCACTTAATTTTATATATCTCGGGATTAATTTTTAATGATCCAAGCACTAATTTTACAATTAGTTGATGCACTTAGAAGATGGTATCAATAGAGAGGAACATATTTATGACTCTTGCTAAAAGTTAAACCAAATTATGTAGAATCAAACTCAGAGCTACACCTGAACACAGTAAAATAAAACATTTTAATGAGGTTTTTATTTTTATGATGCTCTAATTTCAGAAAAAAATTCATTTATATGTATATGTTATGTTATCAATGAAAAAAATCTAAATTATGAAGTATTGATAAATGATTCTGCAGAAAAAATGTAAAAAGAATTGTGAAATTTTTATTAGTTTTAAAGACATAAATTTTGTTAAAATTGTTTTTCTTCTTATTCTAGAATTAGTTTTAGATATATAACTTTTATATTTTTAAAACTATGATCTTTGTACTTTTATTTTAAGTAGAGACAACATATTTTTTGCTGGCCAACATCATCTAGGGAAATTTGAAAACAGAGGAAAAAAAAATAGTTTTTGTGTACCAGTTTGCAAACCTGTTTGTCGTTTTCATACATATCTATTTTACAAAAACAACATCTGTGTTTGGTTTTAGGAGTCGATTCACCCCCTAAACAACTTTCTACTATGGATTTCAAAAATTTGCTTTTTTTTTTTATCAATGAGTTTTAAAGAAAAAGATTTACATCCTGCTTGATGAGAAGGGAACAATGACAAATCACACCTATTTTGTATTTCGACGACTTCAATTTTATTTATCTTTTACGGTCTTACGAAGTTCAAGTTTTAAAAGTTAACTTATTACAATAACATCGTTAGAAGAGTGATATTAGATTCCTTGCTTCGCAATGAACTAAAATTGTGTAACACTAAAGCTCATCTTCCAGATATTCTCAGGAAAAGTAAAAAAGTTATAATCAAACATATGATAGGGGAAAAAAGAAAGTAAAATCTTAAACACTTCTTGGTACAATGGTCAAGAATTATTGGTTGCTTAAATTCTTCTCCTGTTTTTGTGTCCTTTAAACCTTCCTCCAAAGACAAGCACCACTCTTTTAAGACTTTTACACATGTCTCTGTTCGAATAGCGGAAAGATCTGTCCTTTAACATTATATACGACCAAGTTTACACAGACACAAACATAACGTATATTTTCTTGCGGGAGAAGCAACCAAGAAATGGAAACCGGAAAAGGATATCCCAGAGGTTTCAGAGCCCATACTCTACAACCAGAAACCGACCGCAGAAGTTTTCGGGCAGATAGTATGCAGTTTGATGAAGCACACGGGCTACCACAAGGCGAGATACCACAAGAGAATTTGACTTATCTTGTCCTCTTCAAGAACATAGACAGTGGGAATTTGGAAGCCACGAAAGATTTCTTGGACCGAAACCCTGAGGCTTTAACAGCAAGGTTAACTTCTAACGGAGACAGACCGATCCATAAAGCTGTTTTGTCGGGTCACATCAAGATCGTGGAGGAGATCGTTAAACGAATTCATCATCCAGTGCAAGTGTTGCCGATCAAGAATGACGACGGCTACACGGCGCTTGCTTATGCTGCGACAGGTGGGATTGTTAGGATTGCAGAGTGTTTGGTGAACAAATGCCCTGGTTTGGTTAGTGTTCGGAATGCGAAAGAACATATACCGATAGTTTTGGCTTCGTTATACGGTCACAAAGATCTGGTTCGGTATCTTTACAGTCACACACATCTCACTGATCTTGATCCTTGTGATGAGTCAGATGAACACAAGGGCAAGAACGGAGCGATGCTCGTGACTAATTGTATTGTCGATGGACTATATGGTAAGTTCCTAATGATATATATAATTATATAAACATTTGTATGTACGTACAATATGTTCATATATAAGATGTGGCTATTGTGGCGTATATAGGTATTGCTTTGGATCTGATTCAGAGGTATCCTAAGCTGGCTTATACTCGGGACAGCGATAACGATACAGCGATCATTGCGCTTGCTCAAACACCTTGTGCGTTCCCAAGCGGTACCCATCTTGCGTTTTGGCAACGCTGGGTATATTCTTGTGAGTATTAAGATAAGATTAAATATAACTAACTTAAGGTTTGCTTTATTAGGCCTTAATTTTGTTGGGGTTGCGAAGTATAGATCATTAAATTCATGGGTTTTTTCTTATAGGTATTCACATAGAGAAGATTAACAACCCTCATGACGTTCTGAATCATCATCACCATCACCATCAGTACATTAAATCACAAGATCATAATTGGATTCCAGAGAAATTGTTGAAGTACCTAAAATTTTTTTGTAAGCACGCAATACAAAATCATTTCAAATTGTTAGCCCTTGATTTTGATCAGTCTCAGATGATAATCTTTATTTATTGACAGTTCCACACATAAGACACGTGTACAAACTAAAGCTAGGACATGCTCAGGCCAAAGAGATACTCAACTGTATCTGCCAAGAGATACCCAACTTTGACGTCACTCAACAGAAGAACGCGGGTCTCAACCAAGCTCTCTTCAAGGCGGTGGAGAACGGTATCGTCGAGTATATTGAGGAAGTGATGGAGCATTATCCTGATATCGTATGGTTCAAAAATGGTTCTGGTCATAACCTCTTTTTCTACGCGGTAAGCCATAGGCAAGAGAAGATCTTTAGCCTCATTTACAAAATGGGTGCTAAGAAAAACATCCTTGCTACATCTTTGGATAATCTCCATAACAATATGCTTCATCACGCCGCGTATCGGGCCCCACTATCACGGCTTAATCTCATTCCCGGTGCTGCTCTTCAGATGCAAAGAGAACTACAATGGTTTAAGGTGACACATACTTATATATAAGTGTTTCTTGCTCCACACGAAACTAGGTATAATTGTATATGTGCATCAGCAGGCTGGGATTATAAATCTGTTTTGTAACATCTGCGAATCTCTTCCTCCGGCTATAGTCCGAAGAATCTAATATCGCTATCTTGTTTCCAGGAAGTGGAGAGCCTAGTGCAACCGAAGTATCGAAAAATGGTCAACTCGAAGCACAAGAAAACTCCACACGCTCTATTTAAAGACCAGCACAAGGATCTGGTGGATCAAGGAGAGAAATGGATGAAAGACACAGCGACTTCTTGCACAGTCGTCGCGGCTCTAATCACCACAATGATGTTCTCCTCCGCGTTTACTGTCCCCGAAAGTTACAACGGCCAACACAGATTATTCATGGTCTTCATTATCTCAGACGCTATTTCTCTCTTCACCTCATGTATGTCTCTGCTCATGTTCCTCGGCATTCTTAAGTCTCGTTACCGTGAGGAGGATTTCCTTCGATCTCTTCCGACGAAACTGATCGTGGGTCTTGCGTCTTTGTTTGTCTCGATGGCTACGATGATGGTTAGTTTTGTCGTGACACTCATGACTCTAGTTACAGGGAGAACGGCGTGGGTTTCTGCTCAATTCATGGTGCTCGCGGTGATACCGGTTGGGTTGTTCGGTGTTCTTCAGTTTCCGGTGCTACTTGAGATCTTCTGCTCGACTTACTTTCCTAGAGTTTTTGATAAGCCTCGCCAGTCTTGGCGAATGTTTAAGCTATGCTGGAGAGAATAATCTAGACAATGTTGTGGAACACAGCCGCAGCTAATTGATCAACGAGATATATGATCAGTTTGCTCGACCCAGTTTTTCTATTCATTTGAAAGAGTTATCGAGTGTTTTATTCTCTCCCGACTAATGAAGTTGTTGTGATGATACAGATATAAAAGAAGTATGTCTTTTTTCTTTCTAGAAGTAAAAGTATGAGATGCTCTTGAAGAATCACGTACAAGACTGCTTTTTAAAGGCAATGCTCAAAAATTTTAAAATGAGTCTCCGATCCATTCAAGAAAATGAAATATAGTTTAGCCTTGGCTAGCCTAAGGAAAATACGTACACTAGGCTCTTTCTGGTCAATCATCTACATGTGCCAATTGCCATAAAATTCATCTAGTTCTTTGGTTTTTCTGATTTTCCTCCTATTTTGGTTATTTTTTAGATGTGTGTGTGTGTGTAAAAATATTATTGGACCGTTTCGATCTAGTTAACCGGTCGTGTAAGCGTTGATTCAATCAAGATTTATTCATAATCTAGTGATATGTGATAGTATCGTTGATGTGTCAGCAAGTCGGATTATAAGCTCGATATATTAATGGATATGTAATAGGTTGTTGAAAACGAACAAACGACATTGATGAACAAACTTTTTTGTCGATTTAAAAAATTGATGATACTTGTGTGTTTTCAAACGTCTGGAAGTTCAACAACTGATTTTAGAATTGTTGTTTCTTGTTTGAATTAACCTTTTTCAATGTTTCTTGTTAGAATTGTTCAAATTTAATACGTAGTCACGCCCAAAAAAAAACTATTTGGTAAAATTGTAGGCCCTTGAAGAGGAAAGATGTACAACATACGAAAATACTTTTGCTTTGCTTTGCTTCCAATACAATGTCAATTGTCAACAACACATTCATCCGAACGTACGTGTATGTGTATGTGCGTAAATATTAATACAGTATGAAAACAAATGAAGAAACATTATTTTGTGGTGATATACTTTAATAGCATATTTGTGTTATTATAATACAATATCTTGAATCATACGTAGCGTGGGTGCAAGGCTCCTATCAAAAGCATTTTTCGAGCTTTCAAGTCCCCATCTTCTCCTATGTGTTCAGCTATCCTTTCAGTCCTCTGATCGACACATGTCCCTCCCTATCTTCGTATTTCCAAGTGTTAATGAAGCTTAGAAGTTAATTAATTGAACTATTTAATCTCGTACTATTTTCGGAATTTATCTATTTCCTTCATATAGAATTCTAGATCATTTACTTGTTCCTCACATGTACATATACGATATTCTCTAAACTTTTATTCTGATCTCGAATTATTGCCGTTTATACATGTTTTACATAAGCGAATATATTAGAAGTTTTAGTAAGTTAACTTAATTTAGATCAAATGCGTCAAAC
Source organism: Sisymbrium irio (assembly GCA_000411075.1). Lineage (NCBI taxonomy): Eukaryota > Viridiplantae > Streptophyta > Magnoliopsida > Brassicales > Brassicaceae > Sisymbrium > Sisymbrium irio. The sequence goes on along the minus strand of KE153722.1, from coordinate 402,885 downwards.
GTATTCGTGCAAAAAAGACGTGACAGTCTACCCACAAAGAAATAATTGTTATATTCATATGAATTTAATAATCTATTCCTCCTTGACCATGTTCCTCTTACTATAATTTGGATTATTTCGCCAGCGACGACCAAAATTCCTGACAATTTTATATTTCCCTTTTGATCTATAAAATACTCAAATTTTTTTTTCACAAGTTGTCAAAATATATATAATATGAGCTTACACTGATTAAGCGGTAGTTGTTTCTACACTAATCTCAGTTAGTTAAACCACAAAATCAAGATTAAGTAGTCTATATTGGGATAAATCAATATATAATAACAAATTCAAAACACTAGAAAGTTTGGTGGAAGCAGTTCTTGAAAGGACCTGTGAACCTTGCAAACCATGAATCAATGTATTATTGTGCTAGCTGTCTTGTTGTGTTACCTTATCTTCACCTTACTTTGCCACCAAGGTTTAACAACACGTTATATATATTTATAGATGATTGCTTTGTTATTAAAATACGTCATTAATATATCTGGTTATGTTTCAAAACTCCCAATAACAGAAACTGTTCAATTCAAACAGTTGTTTAATTATATTGTTAACTAATCATGGATGCACGCGTACACAAATACATACAATATATAGTCAGAAACAGTTAATGACTCAACGTTGTCAAAAAAAGAAAAGAACCAATGACTCAGCTTTCAGATGTATTTTAAATTAAATTTTTAGAAGGATATATATATATCTTCCTTTCGTTTAAACCATTATAATTTTTAAAAATAACTCATGGTCTTCTTTACAAGAAATGATTAAAGTTTGGTGGACTTATATCAATCCTAAGAAAGTTTAACTGAGAATGGATTTTAAACTAAAGCGTGCAATATTATCCATAATGGAAAATCATGCTTTATAAAAAAAAACATCTATACACTAACAAATTAAAATGATTTTTTTTTTTACAATGCATCTTGGAGTATATTGGCAAAACAAGTTTTTTGGCGGCAAGTATTGGAAAATCATGGTATATACCAAATTTTTAAAAGAAATTAGAATTACGATAAACTAAAGAAATAAAGAATATATATATATATTAGTAGAAAAAGGTGGGTGTGCAAAATACATTTTTCTTATTTCCACCAAAACAAAAATAGAAACAGCGGAAATATGATATAAGAAGATTAAAAGATACGTTATGTCTCACCTATATTGCTCTCTCCTCTTTCTTGTCCAATTCTAGTGTCTAAATCCACCAGTTTTATATGGCAAACTCTCCCGCCACTGCCGCAGACACCTCTGCAACCGGAGACTCTCGGCGCCGCCTCTCCGCTTCCATGTAAGCACATAGTACTCTCTTATTATCTATAAATTATTCAAAATTAGATGAAAAAATTGTCTAAAGTCTTGTGTGTGTGTTGTTTTTAACTTTTAAGCAGTGAAGCAATATGCAAGAGGAGGTTCCGGAGAAACAGCAAAGGCGGTGGCAGATTGGATATGGTGAAACCTTTTAATATTATCAATTTTCCGACACAAGACAAAAACAGTAGCTGTTGTTGCAGCAAGTTTCAGATTGTGAAGGTTCTCTTGTTTATCCTTCTATTGGCGACTCTCTTCACCATCATCTATTCCCCTGAAGCTTATCATCATTCTCTTTCCCACTCTTCTTCTAGGTAAATCTTTTTTTTTTCCCCATCGCCAAAATTTAACACTCGATATTGTTCAGTTCAAAATTTTTTAAAGTTTAAGTTTTCATTTTTTCATCATTTTTTTCTACATTTATCCGTTGGTAAGCCAAGTAACGATTACAACGTTATTCAATGAAATAAGTTCTGATTTTTGTATATTAACAAGATCATATGTGGAAATTAGATGGATATGGAGAAGACACGATCCAAGATATGTTTCGGACCTGGAGATAAATTGGGACGATGTGACCAAAACCCTTGAGAGCGTCGAAGAACGCCGTACAATCGGTGTCTTGAATTTCGATTCGAACGAGATCCGACGGTGGAGAGAGGTAGACAAGACTAAAGACAAAGAGGATGAGGAAAACGTTGTTGAATTGGATCTGGAATACGCAGACAATAACGTGACTTGGGACGCACTCTATCCAGAGTGGATCGATGAGGAGCAAGATAAAGAGGTCCCTGTTTGTCCCAATCTCCCAAAGATCAAAGTACCTACAAGAAAACTCGATCTGATCGTCGTGAAGCTTCCTTGTCGGAAAGAAGGAAATTGGTCAAGAGACGTCGGGAGATTGCATCTGCAGATGGCGGCTGCAACGGTGGCCGCTTCGGCAAAAGGGTTTTTCAGAGGTCACGTGTTGTTTGTCTCAAAATGTTTCCCCATTCCGAATCTATTTCGGTGTAAGGATCTCGTGTCTCGGCGAGGCGATGTTTGGTTATATAAACCTAATCTTGATACCTTGAGAGACAAGCTTCAGCTTCCTATAGGTTCTTGTGAGCTCTCTCTTCCTCTCGGCATCATAGGTAAAACAAAGAAACCCTAATGTAGTTGTTTAGATTTGAATATCAATTATGCTAAGTTAATACGTTTCTGTTTTCTTCCATGGATTTTACAGAGAGGCCAAGCTTAGGAAACCCTAAAAGAGAAGCTTACGCAACAATTCTTCATTCTGCCCACGTTTACGTCTGCGGAGCAATCGCGGCGGCTCAGAGCATAAGACAGTCTGGTTCGACAAGAGACCTCGTGATCCTCGTCGATGACAACATCAGTGGTTATCACCGGAGTGGACTCGAAGCCGCTGGTTGGCAAATCCGGACGATACAAAGGATTCGAAACCCTAAAGCAGAGAAAGATGCTTACAACGAGTGGAATTACAGCAAGTTCAGACTATGGCAACTCACTGATTACGACAAAATCATCTTCATAGATGCGGATCTCTTGATCTTGAGAAACATCGATTTCTTGTTCTCGATGCCTGAGATCTCAGCTACAGGAAACAATGGCACTCTGTTCAACTCAGGAGTTATGGTGATCGAGCCCTGCAACTGCACGTTTCAGCTTTTGATGGACCATATAAACGAGATCGAGTCGTACAACGGTGGTGATCAAGGTTACTTGAACGAGGTCTTCACATGGTGGCATCGAATTCCGAAACACATGAATTTCTTGAAGCATTTTTGGGTTGGAGATGAAGATGACGTGAAGCGAAAGAAAACGGAGCTGTTCGGAGCAGAGCCTCCGATTCTCTATGTTCTTCATTACCTGGGAATGAAGCCGTGGCTATGTTACCGTGACTATGACTGTAACTTCAACTCCGACATATTCGTTGAGTTCGCGACAGATATTGCTCACCGACGATGGTGGATGGTCCACGACGCAATGCCACAGGTATAACGAAATCTTTATCTTAAACCCTTATTTAACTCATAACACACATCAATTTCTAGACGTTAAACGATCCTTATAGCATGAAGATAGATAAACAAATTTTAGATAAGAAAACATCTTAGTGTGTTCCTCCATTTATACACACTAATCCCCAACGTTTTAGATAAAACGTTTTCCCTCCATTTATACGAAAATTGCGGTGAGTTAGTAAATGTGTGATGATGTTTCGTAGGAGCTTCACCAATTTTGTTACTTGCGTTCCAAACAAAAAGCTCAGCTCGAATTTGATCGCCGGCAAGCCGAGGCTGCTAAGTATGCCGACGCCCACTGGAAAATAAGAGTAAAGGACCCGAGATTCAAGATTTGCATCGATAAATTGTGTAATTGGAAAAGCATGTTGCGGCATTGGGGAGAATCAAACTGGACCGATTACGAGTCTTTTGTACCTACCCCACCGGCCATCACCACCGTCCGGAGATCCTCCCTTCCTGTCCATAACTTGTGACGCGATATATATATGCAAATACATATTAATGAATTTGGTGAGCTCTTTTTTTTTTATGCGAAATTAGGTAAATATCAGATGTATAACTAATTTTTTCCTATAGTTTTCTTTTCAATTGAAATAAAATGTTTCTATTTCTTCTTTTTGCAATTTAACAACATTATGAAACACATGTGTTATATGTGATGCATTTACATTCCAGTTTTATGTTATCTATATAATAACAATCTGAATAATTACTAATTAATTTATCTAATAGCTGTGTTTTTAGAATTATTTTATATTGCATCCTTTTATTTTAACTTTTTTATATAAAAAATAATTGTTTTGTGAAAAGACACAACTACTTGTATTGGTATGAGATGATGAACTTAGTAAAATCTAAATGAAACTATTTACATTTAAAAAAATAATCTTAAAAAAATAATAATTCAGTGGCTGCTTCTTTGTATTTTTTAACCTCATAAGCCCTAATGTTTCGACACATGTCACTTTGGTAGTCATGATGTTCTCCATAATACCCAAGCTCAAAGCCTTTAATTTGTTCTACAGAATGCATTACATTTTCTAAACATCCTCTTTTCAAACTGATTACAGTATTTTAAAAGCGACATCAAAGATTTGTTTCATCATCGTGCTCTATGAGAGTTCATCAAGATGAAAATTATGAGCCACTGAGAATCATCAGCATCAAGATTCATGTTGTATTTTCTTCTAACTAAACTAAGAAAACTTGGATTGTCTCCCAGCTTGATTAGACGGCAAGTCGCGGTTAGGTCAGTTCAGATTTTGTGCAGAATCGAATATTTTTTCTCAAAATCCAATTCATTATAAATATCTTATACACCTTATTACATAAAAATAAAAAAACATTGAATATTATAAAATTTAATATGATGATGTTAAAACAAAAAAAAACAAAATATACATCTTACTAGACTTATTAATCTATATTTAAACTTTAGTTGGATTATTGTAATGTGCATTAGTTTGAAATCATAATTTTTAGAACTCAATTGATCATTATGTTTACTTTATTACATGACAATCAAAAGCTATATTCCATCTAATCTCTATATTCATTAATAATATAATAGAGTATAAAGATTTTTTAATATTCTTTTTTTAATAATGTATATTTGTAAATTTAAAAGTTTAAAATATATTATATATTTGATATTCTCAATATGTTATGAGAGAGGATGATATTTTTAATTGATTTTTTATTAAAAGTATATTTTTTAGAAATTATAATTTAAGTTATACTGATAAATTTATTTTTAAGTCAATGAAATTATATAATTTATTCTGTTATTTTTATTTTTATTTTCTTTTATTTTTCTAATTAAATTTATTATATATATTTAAAATATGATAATTTGCCTATCAAATTTATTATTTCTTACTTATTTTAATGTTATTATAATTAAAATGAACGAATTAGTGTTTTAACATGTTTTCTAACTGTTTAAAAAAATAAATCGTAAAACCCCATAATTATAAAAACATTAAAATGTTTCACTACGTAAATAATATATATATCAAACTAATTTATGTTCGGAACAGAGCCTCCGATTCTCTATGTTCTTCATTACCTGGGAACGAAGCTGTGACTATGTTATCGTGATTATGACTGTAAATTCAACTCCGACATCTTCATTGAGTTCGCGACAGATATTGCTAACAGACAAAATGGTGGATGGTCCAGGAGGCAATGCCACAGGTATGACAACATCTTTGTCTTAAACCTAATTTAATTTATAACACACCAATTTCTAGATGTTAAGCGATCCTTTTAGCATTTTGATAGATAAACAAGTTTTAGATAAAAAAAACATCTTAGTGTGTTTCTCCGTTTATACACACTAATCCGCGAAGTTTTAATAAAAACATTTTCCCTTCATTTATACGATAATTGCGGTGGTTTAGTAAATGTGTGATGATGTTTTGTAGGCGCTTCACCAATTTTGTTACTTGCAATCCAAGCAAAAAGCTCAGCTGGAATATGATCGCCGGCAAGCCGAGGCTGTAATTACGCCGACGACCATTGGAAAATAAGAGTAAAGGACCCGAGATTCAAGATCTGCATCGATAAGCAGGTTGTGTAATTGGAAAAGCATGTTACGGCATTAGGGAGAATCAAATTGGACCGACTACGAGTCTTTTGAATTAATATATATATATATATATATATTGAATTTTGTGAGTTCTTTTTTTATGCGAGATTAGGTAAATATCAAATGTATAACTACTTTTTTCCTATAGTTTTCTTTTCAATTGAAATAAAATGTTTCTATTTCTTCTTTTTGCAGTTTAACAACATGATGAAACACATGTCGTATATGTGTGATGTTCCAGTTTTACGTTATTATTTAAATATAGATAATAATTCTGAAGCTAATTTTGAATACAAAAAAATAATGTTAGCAAAATTTAAATTATTTATGCTGAATATATGATTATATATATACGTGTAGTTTTATAAAACGAACAGGGCCTAAATAACGAAAATTAAACGATGGCATTCTCAAGTTCCCATTTGTCGGTCGTTGTTGCTTCATACATATATACAATCTGTATGTGTAAAAGATTTCCTAATTATTTAGCCAAAAGAGAAAGTTTTCCTTTTTAAAACATACACCCCTCGTTTAGCATCGAAATTAGTTATAAGGTAAATCATATCAAAAAAGGAAACCGATCGTACAGCAATCATGTAAGATCTCTCGACATTAATCACCGATAGAGACAGAAGAGGTACCAAAAATAGAAAGTCCCGAATCAAGATTTTCTATATATTCGGAAACATATGTACGATAATAATTACAACTCCTTCATTTAATTTAATTCACAGTTACAGACACAAGCATAACGATGGCTTCTTCGTCGTCTTTTTTCCCTTCGTCCTCGTCGCCGACGTCGAAGAAAGCCACTAAATTTTCCCAAACCCTATTCCAGAAACCTTCTTCTTTGAAAGCTAAAAGCTTAACTAAAAGACAAGAGACTGTCTTCAAGAAAGCTTACCAGCTTTCAGTTCTTTGTGGAATCGAAGTCTGCGTCATCTATTACGGATCAGACGGAGAGCTTACAACATGGCCTAAAGACAGAGAGAAGGTTAAAGACATGGCTCTAAGGTACAGTCAGTTAAGCGATATGAAGCGGCGCAAAGGACGAACTTATATTGAGCAGCTTCTCGAGAAGATCAATAAGGATGATTCCAAGAAAGATAAGAAGAAGAAGAAGAAGAAAGTACTGAAACTTGTATCCAATTACAAGTATCCAGATTGGGATCATAGGTTTGACAATTGCTCTGTAGAGCAGCTCACGGAACTGATTCAGTCCTTAGAGCGTAGACAAACCATAATGCAACATAGGCTTCGAGCAGTTGTTGAATCTCAGAGACAGAGGAATATGCACTACACGAACATGGCTGGTCAAGAACAGATGATTACAACTACCACTCCTGCGATGAATCATCTTCAACAACATTCAAACCAGTTCTCCATGGTTCTGTATAACCACGAAAGCGGTACTTCACAGCAAACCCCAGTCTCTACATCAGATTTTAACCAATCTAAGTCTCTGGCTCCGCTTCCGAATTCTCTGACGATGTACCAGAATCCGAATATGGGAAGGTACCCGATGTTACTTGGGACACAAGAAACTGGAATGAAGGAGGCCCTGAGCATGAACATGTTACCCTACAACGACAGCATCAACACCAATTATGTTAATTTTTTCCCAAATCAGTTTCATCAGAACAGTTGCAAAGTGGAAAATTACTCTGGCTTTCCTGGAGTACAAGAAACTGGAATCAACAACATGAATTTGAAAGATTATGGCGGGTCACTTTGGGCGCAAGGAAGTGAGATTAACGGGTTGCAGAACATGGACATGTACGGCTACAAAAGCAACAATAACGCCAACGGTTTTTCGCATCAGTTTGTTCAATTTCCTACACAAAGAGCAGCACCACAGGCTTTTCAATACTTGGATCAGTCTACACAAAATACCATACCTCTCTATGACATTTGATTTCTGGCAATATATTTTGCTTTACGCAATTAAAACATATTTATCAATCTTTGTCGTTTCAATTATGTCAGATTTTTGCTATGTGACTAAACTATCTGACCCTTTTGTTTTTGCTTTTCTGAGTATCTTTTTTTAATATGATATCGTTTTCTCAATAAAACCCTTTATGGAAGCCTATTTGTAACGTGAGCATCTGTCAGCTAATCATCATCACTTGCATAAAAAGAGAAAGAACAAAAAAAAAAGGGAACAAAGAGATCCAACTGGTTGATAAAGTGTTTTACAGTTCGGCTTGCTTAAGAAGTATCAAACGGCTGAGATTAAAAGTAGCTTAAATTAACGGTTAGATTCACCAAATAGCTCATTAACCTTCAAAGTGGGCCTGGACCCACAACACACACAGAAGCAAAATCTTTTAGCGAAGAAAGTGTAGATTTTTCTTTTCTGTTCTTTGGGTTGTTGTCCGAAGGCCCTAGAGAACAACACTCTGTAATTCGAAGAACTAGTTAAACTGCTTGTCTGTGTTGTCTATATTCGAGCAGTCTCTGGAAACCTTGGAAGCGAAGAAGCTTGGTGCTAGGGTTTGTCTCTCTCTTGGTGATGGCAAGCCCTGTTCAAGTTCAAGTGAGTGATGTATCTCTATTCTTGTCTAATTCTGATTTTAGAGAGATAATTTTTTAGTCTATTAAGCTCCAGTTAAGTTCAATTTAGCCTGAGAATTTGTACCAATTTCAATTTCGGGTCAGTTCTTCTTCTTGTTTGTGTTCTTCAACGATTGGGTTACTTCACATTTTGAATTTTATTAAGGATCTCAAAATCTACATTTTCAGTTGCAAGACAAGATTTTGTCCTCTTGGATTCTGAGTTTAAATGACTCTTATAACATTAAAGGTTCAATTTTGTTTTTGTGGTGGACTCTATTTGCTTTGAATGGTTTCCTCCTTATGAATATATGTTTCTGCAGGTTGTTTTTTCCTTTGAAAGTTGGTGCTAACTGGTTTGCAAGCCTTTAGACGTTGAAATGAGTGGTTCTGGAAGAAAACATGTTTCAAAATGGGACTCTAAGGAAGATACATATCCTCCTCCTCATCATCATCCTAGCGTAGATGTAGAATCAGGTTCTTATTATCGTGACAAGGACCACCCCGAGCCTGTCCGGTTCAACGCAGAGAGTAATGCGAGTAGGAGGTCTGCTACTGCTGCTGCAGAAGATCACTCCAGCGAAACTAGGACTAGAAGCAGAGTTTCACAGAATAACGATAACAGTTATTATTCTGAACAAGATGAAACTAGCCAACAATTTTTCCATAGGTTAGTAGTGCTTGAGCTTGTTACAGGTTAAGTAAAAAGGGTTAGAGATTCTTATTTATTTGTTACTTTAGTTCTTACAGTTATTATTTATTTGTTAGGAATGGTAGTAGAAGTTATAGCAGAAGTAGAAGCCGTAGCCGAAGCCCTGTCTATAGAGCAAGGCGAGATGCAGGATCTTATGACAGACACAAGACCGGAACACGAGATGAATTCAACAAAAGAGGCGGCTATGGTTGGGAAGATAAAACTAGAAAGCCAAGGGAAACGAGATACGCCGATGATGTTAGAGAAGAGGCAATGATGATTAAAGGTGGGAGGTCGTCAAACTATGATGCTGATATCCCCGAGGATCGTTCTAGAAGGGAGCATTTACATGATGGCGAGGGACTATTCCGCAGGAGTTCGAATATCACTTGCAAGTTTTTCGCTGCAGGTACCTGTCGTAATGCCAAGCATTGCAGGTTTTCTCATCATGTTGGTGCTGATAGAAAGCAGCCTCAAGACAACAACTTTTATAGACAGGTCAACAACAGTCATAATAGATGGAATGATGTTGAAAGATTGGATAATGGAAAATTTGGTCGTGCCAGTAAAGGGATTTCTGAAAGTAAAGGGAACGGTAGTAGCTGGATTGATGGTATGGAGATGTCTCCAGATTGGAACTATGGTGGTCATAATTTGAAAAAACCATTGAAGGAAGAAGAGCCTGGTGTTGGCATTATTGGTCAGAGTTCACAATCTCTAGCTGTGAAAGATAATTTGGTGACTAATTATGATCAGAGGAGCAGTGGTATGTATTCATATGGTGACAACAAACCCATGGTTGAAAAACCGATAGCTGATTCGCATCAGAATTACAACAACGCGGTGAACATCCCTCCAGTTCAAGCAGTCAATCAGAATCATAATGTATTGCCGTACCAAAACTCACTAATCGCTGGAGGAAGTCAACAACAAGTAGTAGCTGCTGCTGCTACTGCAGATTTTTCAGTAGGCTTGAGCTTAAGCAATACTGAGAGTGGGCAAGTTTATCAAGATAACCATCATTCAATGGTGGAGAAACCTGTTCCTGTCCAAAATACCGTGACCAGGGAACAAATCGATCAGATTAGCAACATATCGGCAACTATAGCGCAGTTTCTTGCAAATGGAAAGCCTATACCACAGCTTACACAGGCGTTGCAGATGCCCTTGCAGTCGGAATCTTCCTTGGCTGTTCAACCAAACCAGGCTACTCAAAGTAACTCTAATCCCAATCCGCTATGGGGACTTGGGATGAGCACTGGTGCTGATGGAGTTCCACCGGTTACTGCAGCACATGTAAGCAATGTCGCTGGAATTCAGGAACCAGCGCTAAATCCCAAGGCTTCTGAGGAAAACAAAGACAAAAAGACCGATGAAGCTAGTAAAGAAGTAGAGGGAGAAGGCGGCAAAGATGTTGAGAACGTTGTAGATGAAGATGAAGATGAAGATGATAATGATGATGATGATGGAGGAAGCGATGAAGAAAACAAGAAAGAGAAAGATCCGAAAGGAATGCGGGCGTTTAAGTTTGCGCTTGTTGAGATTGTTAAGGAGCTACTAAAACCAGCTTGGAAAGAAGGTAAGATGAACAAAGATGGTTACAAAAACATAGTGAAGAAAGTAGTTGAGAAAGTGACTGGTTCAATGCAAAGTGGAAACGTTCCTCAAACACAGGAGAAGATTGACCATTATCTATCCGCTTCGAAAGCAAAGCTTACAAAGCTCGTTCAGGTTCCTTCATACATATAACCTTTACCTTTTGCTTTCGGAAAAACTTAATAAACCGCAAATGTTCCTAACCGTTGTTTTTGTTTCTGTCTTCAATTTCAGGCATATATCAGCAAAGTCAAGAAGACATAACAGTGAACTTCCGTGTTATTAGAATTTCATCTCTTGCCATCATTATAAAGCTTGAGATTTTAACAGACTTCTTAAAACCTGCTTAATATTTTTTAAAGATTTGGAAGATCAGGTGAGTCTCTGTTGTTGTTACCATATTTCAGGTTCTGTAGATATACCATAGAGATTTTGTCCCGAATTTTCCTTTTCTTTTTCGACATAGTGATATGGTCCAGTCTAATAGACCAAGATTGTATTTGTCTTTAAATAGAAACTTAGACCAAACTTCAGAGATCCTCATCTCTTTGTGTGGCAACCAAAAACAACCGTAGTTGCAAGAAACACGTTTCCAAAATGTAAATTTTATCAAATTGAAATTGGTATGGTCCCAAGTGCAGATTGTTCTTAAAAAGGAGACAGGCATATATATACAGCAACGAATTAAACAATTGGGGTCTTAACCGGCTTAAACCGGACTGTACCGCCGCTCCCGCCATTTTAAACTCTTCTTCCCCTTCTCTGGATTTTACCGGGAATAAAAAAAAGTTGGGATCTTTCTTCGTAGTGAGTTGAACGGAGATGGCTTCGTCGACATCTAAAACCCTAATGGATTTTTTCCAACCTGCCAAACGCCTCAAAGCTTCACCATCCTCTTCTTCTCCTCCTTCCTCTATTCCCGTCGTTTCCGTCGCCGGTGAGTCCCGTGGTTTGGGTTCTGCAGCAAAATCGCCGCCTCGCACCAATTCTGTCGCCGACGACTCGTCTGGTCTTACACCAGACCAAATCTCTCGCTCCGAGTTCAATAAGTTCGTAGCCAAGTCCAAGCGGAACCTCGCCGTCTGCTCTGAGAAGGTCACTAAAGCGAAAGGTTTGATTTTTAAGTTTGATTTGTTGTCATGTGTCTCTCATTACTTCATTTACAGTAGCTAGACCTGTGCAAAAGAGTATTTCTTTTTAGGGTTTTCATACGTTTTAGATTTGATTGACTGGATATTGTGTAGCTGAAGGAAGCTGCTACGTGCCATTGACTGAGCTCTTAGTGGAAGGCTCATGGCTTGAAGCTCTCCCTGGAGAATTGGATAAACCCTACGCCAAAACCCTTTCTGGTTTCCTTGAACGTGAGGTCATCGCTGGCTGTATAGGCCCTCCCATTTATCCGCCGCAGCATTTGGTTTTCAATGCCCTTAATACAACTCCTTTTGATCGAGTCAAGGCTGTCATTATCGGACAGGTAAAGACAGCATTTTGAAGGAGCAATGGTTTCTTTGAGGAGTTGATGGATTTTTTGTTGTGATACTTTAGTTTTTTATTTTTCTTTTGGATTAGGATCCTTACCATGGACCTGGTCAAGCTATGGGTTTATCCTTCTCTGTGCCTGAAGGAGAAAAGCTACCGTCTAGTCTTTTGAACATATTTAAGGAGCTTCAGAAAGATGTTGGCTGTACAATCCCTCGTCATGGTAATCTACAGAAGTGGGCTGTGCAGGTAAATGGAGTTTTCTATGATGATCTCTCTACTTATTTGTTACATCAGTTTTCAATTTACTTGGAGAAGATCATGCTATTCACTTTTGATTTTCTCTTTTAGGGTGTTTTGCTGTTGAATGCTGTTCTGACAGGTATGTCTTATCCTCGCGTAATGTCAAAGTCAAAATCCTGCAATTCTTCTTACAAATGTCGGTTCTCTTGCCTTGTAATTCAGTAAGGAGTAAACAGCCTAATTCACATGCTAAGAAAGGATGGGAACAATTCACTGATGCTGTCATTCAAAGCATCTCAAAGCAGAAGGAAGGTGTTGTCTTTCTCCTTTGGGGAAGATACGCTCAAGAGAAATCCAAGTAAATTTGTAGTTTCGTTTACGCCGATGCATCTTCGTTGTTTAGCTTGTATGAGACTTCATGCTTATGATCATTGCAGATTGATTGATGGAAGTAAACATCACATACTCACAGCAGCTCATCCATCTGGTTTGTCGGCACATAGAGGCTTCTTCAATTGCAGGTTATCTCAAGTCCACTACACTTTTTTTTCTCTCTCCTGCCTATTTAAATGCATAATGTAACCTAAGTTTCCGTGAGACTGCAAGAAATGACATGACTTGCTTATTGTGCTTATGTTGTCCTAACTGCTGAATTATCATTTATGTTTCTCATTTGAACAGGCATTTCTCTCGAGCAAACCAGCTACTGGAGCAAATGGGCACACCCCCTATAGACTGGCAACTTTAACCTCTTAACCGCAGTGTTAAGGCCAAAACGAAGTAACGAGTGCTCTTGGGAAGTCAACCATTTTTTGCAACCTCTTTTGGTGAACAGAGCTTGAAGCTTTGACAGTTCAATGCTCCCTTTCTGTGAATTATTATGTTATCATGGAAATCTTGACGTCTAGAATACACTTTTAAAGGTGTACCTGAGTATGGCTAAGTAGTTGCAAACGGTCTCTTTGAACAATGGTTTGTATTATATTAGTGCTGCTTAACTGTAGAACTTCCCTGTTGCTACAACGTTTGGAAAAGTAAAAAATGTATTGATGGTGGGATATGTTAGAAAGTGTGGACAAGTGCGTGAAAGATAGCCGGAAGCTTTGAGCTGCATCAAACCACAGTTTTTAAGTCATTGTTGAGTGCTAAAATGATCTTAATGCAACCCCTCTGATACTGTAATTATTGAAATCATGGCATGTCAGGGAAATAAAATTTTACATTCTTGAAACAAAATTTACTATATTCTATGAACATGAGTTTTCACAAACGAGATACAAACTTTGTTCATCTCCATTACCTGTTAGCTGGATGTATGATTAAGGTCTCTGAATGACCAAAAACAAGCTCCAAATATTACAGGAGGAAGCAGAAAAGAACATATTGGCACGCCAATTTCCTCCTCCTGTCATGTCTTATGTCTCTTCCTCAAGTTCCTTATAGTTGGCAAGTGCCTTTCAATTGAAAGTGGACATCCAAAAAACGTCAAAAGATTCCCGCAGCTCTTTTCACCATCTTCCTCGCTTCCTTGTGAACTTAAGTGGCTTAAGTAAGTCTTGCCTTCATATATATAGCTAAGCTGTTGCCATAGCAAAACACTTAACCCAATCGCCACGGAAACACTCGCCACAAAGAGGTAGACTAGAACAAGGCCTCGAAGAGATATGAAGATAGCGTTGGATAGGTACGCAAGCATAATATTCTTCACCGCTCTTAGAATAGATATAGTATTAGCATGTGCCACCTCGGATGCATACGCTACTCTATTTTCCAGGGGTGGCAAGATATGAGTCAAGGAATACACACACATAACAGACGCGTAGATTGTACTTATAACGGCCGAGATAAGGAAGGCGATGAAGTTTTTGTGATTACCCGCACCAACACAATTACCAATCTGCAAAATACAACACAAGGAGAGTCATTAGCGTTCAGCTCTTGAGCAGTAAATAAGGACACAGGTCAAGGTGTTGATAAACAAGTCCAGTAACTAGGTACTCTATGACTGATACAGAACAAGGAGAGTCATTAGCCTTACGTTCTTAACCAGTAAATAAGGAAACAGGTTAAGGTATTGAGGAAGATTGAGCACGATTAGAGGAGTGTATTAACAAGTTTGGAATGATAAACTTGATACTAGTCTGTGATTCATATGTGAAACAGTGAGACTTACAAAGGGGCAATGATGATCCATGTCGAGGACACACATGCCACACGTGCGACAGTGATGGGTTCTAGGTGACTTTGGTTTGGAGCAGTAGTGACAAAAGGTAAAGTTGTTAAGTGCGCCGTTCCCTACTCCAGGGTGGGTCCCATAAAGAATATCTGTTGGTTTCCCCGCGCATTTAAAAGCAACAAGCATGAATGTTGATAGTGTTGATATCGCCAGAGACACTGCTGTAACAGAATGGAAAATCCCGCAAGCCAAGCTGATCGAAAACACGACTGGATACGCTGCCCAAATCCCACCACCTGCAGTTTATATCCAAAACGAGTATATTTAACAGGAAAAATGGCAAGTATCATTTCTAGATTTATGTTATTCTTAGATAAGTTAGAGGAACTTACATATCACAAAGAGCATAAAAACAGCAAGAATAATGACAAAACACCGGTCACGGATACGTCTCAACCCAAAGCTTCTGGTTTCAGGTCTGATTGGATTCTGATTCGTGATTGCACCACACCAGCCACACTTGAAAACAGGTGCGTATGACGGGAGAACCAGGTTTAGTCCACAGCCCCAGCAAATAGCTTCATAATCTTCGTTTATTGTTGTAACAAAACTTCCCTGGAGATAAGAAAAAAGAGTAACATTTATATTTTTTCAGATAACGCTATTTCTCAGTTCGCTCTTTCAAACCTATGCAAGAGAACAGTCCCACTATACTATGGCAACTCTACTATCAGTATCAATGCAGTCACTAGCGTATGACCTCAAATGTCTCAATACACACTAACACTAAGACATCCCAGCTTCCTGATTGCCTAAGCAATATTATCTTCCCTGAGCATTTCTCTACTACATACATACCGATGATAACGAAGTTAAAACCTTCACATTCGTGAAGCAAGTCCCTTTTATAAAACAGAAAAAGCAGAGATACATAGGATTTGCATCATGAGCTTTGCACTCTTTGTGCTGTAATTTCCAGTTCTATAATCTACACCTAATTTACAAGATCCTATTGACATTCTTAAGCTTTTTCCAAAGTCCACACTGTGAGAAGCTTTGATCTCATACATGAGTAAAACAATCTCAAGATTGTGTATACACACACACACACACAGGCATCAAAAGTAAGAAACCTGAAGACAATGCAGTGAATTGGATCAGAGGGAGAAAGTTCCACTAACCTGGGAAGACTCTTCCATGGCTCAGAATCTCGAACGCAAAATAAAACCCAAAAGCTCTTCTTTACTGAAATCAAACAGAACCCAAAACGTGTTTTCCTCTAGCTTTGGGATGAGTCTCCCAATCAATTACAGAAGAAAATCCCATCAATCATCTGCTAATAAAGGGTAATCAACGAAGCAAACAGCACCAATAATAACCACGTTTCCACTGATTTTCTCAGTCGGAATATTCGAAATCTCTAAACTTGGACGAGGTTCAACGTTGTTGATAACTATCAGCTCCCTTAAAGCTACGGCCTTTACACAAAGATCCGATAGTTTGCTGTTGGGTTTTCTCAGTATTTTAATCTACGGATGGCTTGGACACGACACAAGGCATCTGATTCTTCACAAGTGTATTGAGGGGTTGACCATCTCTATATTCCACAGGAGACGCTTCTTAGGAAATCGAGATACTCAAGATTCCTTCTCCCTCTCGCACTCTCTTGCTCTTAGCTCTATGTAGCAATAATGTCACCGACAGCGTCACAGCGACGGCGACGGTAGACACCGGGAACTTTTGATCGGAAGTAAGGGAGAAGAAGAGAAGAAAGTCTGAACACAGCAAATGAGATTACTTTGCATATCTTAGACTCTCCCATTATTTTATTCTATTTTTGGTCCCTCTATTATCTATTCTTTATAATATTATAACGGATTGAGAGTGGTTTTTTCTAATACAACCCCAAAAACAATCTGACAATTGGAACAAACCAAGTAGAGATTAGTGTGGATTAGAGAAACTGGTTAGACTTCTATCCCAATTCAACAAGTGTTTTTTTTTTCCATCACAGAAGCTAATGAACATGAATACATGATCTTATATTTTTTCGTAAACATGTCCTCCAAAGATTTATTTGGAAAATAGCCCAACGTTTTAAAAATTTGAGGAATACACCCTTTCTTAGTCAAGCTAATTTTCTCTACATATGATAAAGAGAACATTTAGACAAAAAAAGAAAGAAAAGAGTAAAGACGTTGCTGTAAGACATTAATGTGTGATATTGACTTCATTTTCGTAAACCTGATGGAAACTTTTTAGGTTTTAAGAAAGTTTAAAAAAAAAATATCAATCGAACTACACAATTTATTTTTTCCAAAAAAAAAATCAGACGAAAGCTACTAATTTCTTTTTTTTTTATATATATAAAAGTACATAAATAACTGTAGCTTGGGAGTCAAGTGTCTAAACCAATCATATAAATGGTAAGTTAATAGTCGGCTATCACGTGGACGGTACAGATCAAATCTCACGCCTAAGAAAAAAAAGTAAAATAGATAAATATGCCCGAAATCAGAATTAGAGATATGTATAAATATTAATCTTTATTTAAAAGCCCTAAAACACCAAACGGTTTCACCCCCGTCGCCAGCAAAATCACTTTGAAAACCTTACAGTATCGATTTTGTCATCTCAGTCGCCATGGTCAAGTCAAAGAAAGAATCCTCCACCATAGTAGTCATCTTTCTCTGCTTCTTGCTTTTGTTTTTATTCACTTTCTGTTGTGTCTGAATTTTGGGGTAATCTAAAACTCTGTTTGATATTTGGGGGATCTTCAAGGTCGAAGCAGCACCTGTCTCAACGACGAAGCCGTCGAAGAAAAGTAAGAGTCTTTTTCTACTTATTGTTCGTGTGATTGTAGCTGTTTCTTCGATGTTATTAGCTCTGATGATTATTTGGGCTCTGTAGTTGTTTACTTGAGTATCCGACACGATGTTTGATTTTGACTTGGCTTGTCTTGTTTACTTTAAGGTAAGAGAGATGCTGAACTTGATGTGGACACGCAAAAGAATCCGAAGAAGCAGAAGAAAGAGTTGACTCAAGTACCGCCGAAGAAGGTAGAGTCCAGCAGTAGTTCCGACTCATCTGATTCTTCTGATTCTGAGGAAGAACTTAAGGTATAACTTCAGTTGGTTAAGTTGAGTTTTAGTTGATATGTTTAGGTTGACTTTAAATTACGGAAAATTTTCTGGAGATTCTCACGTTTAATGTTATTACTTTTGAACATTCAGACTAAATTAGTCCTTGCTAAGAAACCTCTATCTAAGAAGGATGAGTCATCTTCCGAAGATGAATCTTCGGATGAGGTAGTAATCACATCATAATTCATAATCATTCTATTGATGTTAAAGGAATCATCAACTTTAACTTTGCAAATTCTTTGTCGTGTAATCAGGAGCCTGCCCCTGCGAATAAGCAACCAGCAACCGTTAAGAAGGCAGAGACTAGCTCATCTGAAGATGAATCTTCTTCTTCTTCAGACGACGAGGTATGAATTACATTGACACGATGTTAGACAAGTGTCAACTCAATATGCTTAATTGCAAACATTAGCTTGATGCTACAGAATTTCTTGTATGCTTAATCTGCAATTTTTTGGGGGATAAATTTTAATTAGGAAACCGTCCCTTCCAAGCAAAAACCAGCAGTTGTTACGAAAGCCAAGGTGGAGAGCAGCTCATCTGAGGATGAATCTTCAGAAGAGGTATGAATTGCATCGTTAGCATTAGACAGAGGTCATATATGCATAAGCTACAGTTTCCTTATTTTTGTTAAATTATTATTAGGAACCTGCACCTCCCAAGCAACCAGCAGTTGTTTCGAAAACCAAGGTAGAGAGCTCCTCATCTGAGGACGATTCTTCTTCAGATGAGGTATGAATTGCGTTATTACTTGTTAGAGAAGTTTCACATTATTACTTGTTTTCAATGCCTAGAGAACTTTCATGTGTATTGTTGTTTAATTTTTGCTTAGGACATCTACTTAATTTGCAATTTCCTTTTGTAAATTATTTAGGAATCTACCCCAATGAAGAAGCAACCAACACCAACTCTTAAGGATGCCAAGGCAAAGAGCAGTTCCTCATCAGAGGATGAATCTTCTTCCGACGAGGTAAAGTTACATCATACATATTACTTTGCTCATGGTTACAGGAATATCATATGCTTACTTTTATAAAACATAAATAGGAACCTGCCCCTCCAAAGAAGCAACCAGCTACCAAGCCAGCTGCAAAAGATTCATCATCCTCAGATGAAGATGAAGATGAAGATGAAGACTCTGATGAAGAATCAGAAGATGAAAAGGTTTGGAAGATGTTATTGTCATGATTTATTTGTTACATTAATTCAGAGGCAAAAAAGTAAATTGTTTCTGTGCTTTATTTTGCATAGAAAAAGGAACATGCGACAAAGAAGCTTCCAGCTGCTACTAAAAGCAAGTCAGATTCAGATTCATCAGAGGAAGATTCTGATGATGAGGTTTGTTTTGCCTCAGTTTCTAGTTTTTCATACATCACTCTGATAATTTCCGTGTCTTTTGATCTATTTCTCAAGATTTGGCTCCTTTTTAAGAAATTTTGATGTCTATTATTCCACACATTTGCCTTGTACATAATATTACTTACTTGCAGGAAAGTGATGATGAGAATCCTCCTACGAAGAAAGTATGTTCTTCCACCAAGTTATTTTTTTATTTTTTTATTTTTTATTTTAGTTGCATAAATGTCAGTCAATAGAAGTGTTTTTCCCTGTTATGCAGGCTAAAGTTTCATCAACAGAAGCTTCTAAACAAGAAAGTAGCAGTGACGAATCTAGTGAGGAGGAGAGTGAAGATGAGAAAGTAACTCCAAAGAAAAAGGTATCAATAATGTTTGCTTCTTTTATGTATCACGAACAACCCTATATAGAATGTAAGATATAAATATCTTTATTCTAACTTTAAATCATCTCTCAAAACCAGAATACTGATGTTGAAATGGTGGAGGCAGAGCAGAAATCAAATGCAAAACAAGTAAAAACTCCATCTAGGAAAATTGGGTTATGAATTGTGTTCCTTATGGTTATGTTATATGTAACATTTTTTTCTTAATCTTACCCAATAACTCAGACACCAACCACTCAGACTCAGGGAGGATCAAATACACTATTTGCTGGAAATCTTCCCTATCAAATTGAGAGATCTGACGTGTGAGTGCATATAGTGTTTTCTCTTTCTTTGTTCTGGTTCGTCCAATAGAATGTTGTTGCCTGACACATATAACATTATAACTCTTAAACAGAGAGAATTTCCTCAAAGACGTTGGTGAAGTCGTCGATGTTAGATTTGCTTTAAATCAAGATGGCAGTCGTAAGGGATATGGGCATATTGAATTTGCTTCTGCAGAAGCAGCTCAGAAGGTAAGTTGGTATTGTTTATTTTGGAACCATTAAATTGGTATTTGAACTTCGAATATGACTGGATCTATTGTTGGATTTTTTGAATGTAGGCATTGAAACTGCATGGTAAACCATTACTAGGCCGTAACATTCGTCTTGATCTTGCTAATGAGAGGGAGAGGGAGAGGGGTCCACGAAGCAGGTACCCTTTTTAAATCTGCCATGAGCATGTTGTGATAGTTGAGTATGATAGCTTTCCTGGCTAATATAGTTTTGGTGGAATATTTGCAGCAATGCTAATGACAACAACCAAAGCAGTCGCAAAGGACAAGGAAGCCAAGTTAAAACAGTTTTTGTTACAAAATTGGATAAGTCTGTGGGTCAATATGAAGTACGATCCTCATCTTCAACTTTCTTTAAACCAAATTCTACATGTTGTTACAATAGCTATTTGTGTAAAATCTCTGATGCAAACATATTAAAAAAATCGGTTCTGAACATTGCACAGATGAAAGATGCCTTGAGGGACCATTTTAGTGCTTGTGGAGAGATCACAAGGATTTCTGTTCCAACAGATCAGGAGAGTGGTGCTACCAGAGGGTATGTAACTCTTCTTTGGTGGTGATGCTAAAGACGATGATGGTGATACTCATGGAACATATGCTTTTTTAATCTTTCAGGATGGCTTACATAGATTTGAATGGGGATGGATTCAACAAGGCATTGGAACTAAACGGAAGTGAATTGGGAGGATGGAACATAACGGTGTTGGAGGCTAGACCAAGAGGACATGATGCTGATAAAAATAGTGCTGATCGTTTCTCAGCTAAACCCGGACGTGGCCCTGGAAGGGGCAATGATGACCGCTTCAAAAGAGGACCTGGAAGGGGCAATGGTGACCGCTTTAACAACGGACCTGGAAGGGGCAATGGTGACCGTAGAACACCCAACAAACCAAGTTTATTTGACTCGCCCCAAGGTTTGTTTCTTCTCTCCTCTTTCCCTTAAAGCTTTTATTGTGCTTTGTAGAATCTCTTCTCATGAACTTGTTTTTGTATTGTCTTGCAGGAAAGAAGATCGTTTTTGATGATTAGTGGAAAAGCTTGGCTCTTCCTTCCTTCTATTTTTCACCTTTTTTGGCCTAGTTTCGTTACTGTCTTTTTTGGGGTATTTGAGAAAAACACTAAGCTTATATGATGAGTTACTCTTGGATTTTAGTTTACTAAGAACGTTTTATGGGTGCGATATTTTTACTAATAAAATTTTTGAATGAATTCCTTAACTCCTGGCTAGATTAATTGATCATTATTGCCAAAGGTTTTCTTATTCATGTCTTCTTAACTCTAGAAGGAAGTGATTCGACATTCTCAGCTTCTTTTTTTTTTTTTTTGGTAAAGAGATTTTATTAGTCTGCAAATGTTACTCTCCATTAAAGGAGTATACATCAAGGCTAACTAGAGCCAAAGCAAAATAATTCAAACTCGATTGCAACAAGAAGAACTTAAACTAAAAATACTGAAAATAGAGGATAAAGATGATGAAAGAAACATGATCAAAAGAGCATTTAAGAGACAGTCTTCAAAGAAGGCAGCTTCCAAAGCAAATTGACAGTTCCAAATAAGATCATCACGAGACTTCCATGTCTCAAGAGCCATC
>KE153722.1:368817-381022 GCA_000411075.1 Sisymbrium irio | reverse complement strand
ATACTGAAAATAGAGGATAAAGATGATGAAAGAAACATGATCAAAAGAACATTTAAGAGACAGTCTTCAAAGAAGGCAGCTTCCAAAGCAAACTGACAGTTCCAAATAAGATCATCACGAGACTTCCATGTCTCAAGAGCCATCAAGGCCAGCAAGTCAGCTTCATAAACAGCTGAAAATATGACGGAGTGGAGTCGAAAGCCTAGTAACAGCAGAATCAACATCCACAAAGAACTCCCGAGTGCAAAACCACACGAAACAGGTGGGAGAGCGAGGGGGAAAACAGTCTCCATAATGGCGAGAACGCAGCTATAACAGCCCATTTGAACTCTACTCTCTTCCGGAGATCTGCATAAAGCAGAGGAAGAAGAGGCCGGAGATAGGTGAGCGGGACAATTCAGAGACAGGTTGAATGATGGACGAGATACAAGCTCCAATATCTCTACCACTTGAGAGATGACTGACTTTCATGCTGTCCCCGAGCAAAAAGAGAGAGTCACCTTGCTTAAATGATAGTAGGACAACGGAGGCACGAACTGTAAAGGTGAAGGGATAGGTAAAGTGACGTCTTGAGAATCAGGGAGCACATCTTCTGATCCTTTGCCCGACCTAACTAAGCTACATAGACATACGCTACAGCTGAAGGAAAGGTAGTTACTGGACGACGACTTGAAGAGGTTTGAACATGAGGGGATATCCTCAGCCACAAGAAAGACTGGGAAAATAGAGTGTTCTCCTTCCAACCAAATAGGTTTGAAACAACTGAAGCATAGTTGGGAATGACGAGACCATCTTCTATCTCTTTAGAGACATCATCTGAAACAATAGCTACAGGTCGCAACAACACGATATCTTTTTTAAAAACCAACAACACGACATTCTCAGCTTCTTAATAAGAAAGACACTGTAAGAATGTGAAGGAACAATATGTCAAAAACATAACTGAAAGTGAGTACATCAATTCTATCTTTATATTGATTTGACCGTATGTTGCTGCGATCAGAATTTTGTTTATATTCCATTGGCCATGACACCATGCCATACTCTTTTGTGAGACTTTTGAATACATAGAGTTGTATCTGAGATAAATTAATGTTATGCTTAGAGGTTGCAAGACAGTTTGTTAACTATCTTAATTTTGCTTAGCTCTTGAGCTTAAAGAATCCAATTGATTGTGTTTTGGTGTTAACATTTATCTGGTGGACGACGAAAAACGATAAACACATCGTTAACAATTACGCTCACAAATGTTAATATATCGAAAAATTTACTCATGTTCTTCGATCGATCGAAACTATCTTTTTATTTGGGGTCAGAATCAAAACATTATTATTTATGAGGTTTTTTCTTACATTTTTTACGAATTTAACTTACCGAGTTCGGTCGGTATGTAATAAAAAAAAAAGAATTTATTAACAAAAATAAAGTCAAAAGGTTTACATCTTACAAGACTCGTTAAACCCTAAACCTTTTTTTTCTGTCTCTCCGCCGCATTCTCACACTCTCTCGTATATCATCTGTCTCGAGTTTTCTGAAGCAAACTTCTTCAATTCTCTTCGCTATCGCATCCTTCGACTGGTTTCGATTCCACATGTAAGTTTCGTTTTCTCCAAGTAGTAGTTCCTTTCGAAAAGCTCTGCATCCATAAGAAAAATGAACGTACTTTGATTTGGTAAAAAACCTAACTTTTCTGTTCTATTGTAACACACGAGCTCTTACAAACTTTACCCACCTTATTTTCGTATACAATCCTGAAGTTTTGGATTTGATAATCTAAATTCACGGTTTTAGAGACTAGTGATTAGGATAACAGAACCCGTTTACGGACATCGTTTGATATAGACACCTTGGTTTCGGTGGGCCTCTCTATTGTCTGTCTTTGAACTGACCCTCTTTCAAAGATTTATAATTTCTCTCGAATTTGTTGTTTTTCTGTTAAACATAGTCTGTAATTTGGCTGCAGAGAGCTGATTGATTGAAAGTGAGCAGACATGGTTGAGCTGGAGAATAAATCCAGTGATGAGGGGAAGAAGAGGATAAGAAAGCGGAACCGTGGGAAGAAGAACGAGCACCAGAAGGCGGAAGAAGAAGAAACCCTTCACGTTGAGGAAAACGCTGATGAAATCCAGAAGAATGTTAAGAAAGTGAAGAAGGTGCAGGGGAGAGGCAAAACCGAGGAAGAGGTGGAAGGAAAGGAAGAAGAAGCAGAAGTAGAGAAGGAGATGGTGGTTGTTAGCAAAGGGATAATGACTAATGAGGCTTTTGACTCCCTTGACTTATCTGAGCAAACTTTCGAAGCTATTAAGACGATGGACTTCAAGTACATGACGCAAGTACGTAAAGTTCTGAACCTTTTTTTTTCTGATGCGTAGACCAGATTTGCAAAACAATGTCTTGTGGTATGTTTCTAAGAGACTGAATTATTTGCTTTCATTTAGATTCAAGCTGGATCAATTCCTCCTCTTTTGGAGGGGAAAGATGTTCTTGGTGCTGCCAGGACGGGTTCAGGTAAAACCCTTGCTTTTCTCATACCGGCTGTAGAGTTGCTGTTTAAAGAACGTTTCTCTCCCCGCAACGGGACTGGTGTGATCGTTATTTGCCCCACAAGAGAACTTGCTATTCAGGTAAATTCCTTTTTTTTATCTACCTTCCTGCCATTGTGAGTAGATGAGTCCTGTAATAATATTTGCAATGAGCCAGGTAGAACAAATTTGTTAGTTTCTCATCTTTCATGTAGTTGACTCAATGTAATTGCATTGGTTTTGTAAAGTGTGAATATTGTTCTTGTACGTTACTGCGGTCTCCCATCCCCATTTTTCACTGTGCGATGTCGATATTTCAGACAAAAAATGTGGCGGAGGAGCTACTCAAGCATCATTCACTGACTGTCAGCATGGTTATTGGTGGAAATAATAGAAGGACAGAAGCACAACGTATTGCAAATGGTTCAAATTTGTTGATAGCAACTCCTGGGCGTCTTCTTGACCATCTTCAACACACAAAGGGTTTCATTTATAAACACCTGAAGGTACTGTCTTTTCATTGTTCCGTTTGGAGCGTGTTCTTGCCTTCTTTTTGAGAAAGTAGATGTTGAAACCTATTACTGTTGAGCCACATGGACATCTTTTTTGATAGACAAACAGAACAAGTAAAAGAGCCATAGATGAACTGTGTAAGCAGCTTCTGATGTAATCATCTTGCCGCATCTTTGATAGATCTAGATAGGCTTATAATTAGCTTTTTAGCTTGGGCTGTAGTCGTATTAATATTTGAAATGTGAGTCCCCGACTTTAAGCTGTGTATGTTTCTATAAATTGCAGTGCCTTGTGATCGATGAAGCTGACAGAATACTGGAAGAAAATTTTGAGGAAGACATGAATAAGATTCTGAAAATTTTACCGAAGGTAAATCATCTCTGTGGATCTTAATAAAGGTTTAATAAAAGAAGAAATGAGAAACAAATTCCAACCTTTCGATAACAAAGACTTCCTTTAAAGCAACATGCCATGGTATTGCTATTCGCCTCAGCAAAACCCTCGAGCGAAATTGTTTTGCTGGAGTTTGTATGTTAAAATATCTACACAAATCATGTGCCAACAGTAAAATTGTTTGGATTTTGTTCTGATTGAAGTTCTTACACGCTTTTGCAGACTAGGCAAACCGCACTATTCTCTGCTACCCAGACTTCCAAGGTATTTTTCTGCTAGCTGTGATATTATCAGTAGTAGACTAGTACTACTTGCTGTTACTTAATTATGCTTACTCTTGGTGGATCGTTTCAGGTTCAAGATCTTGCTCGAGTGTCATTGACGTCTCCTGTTCTTGTTGATGTGGATGATGGTAGACGCAAGGTATGAGTCAACAGAAACCATCTGGTAATGAGAATTTAAGGAGCATGCCATGGAGATTTTACTTAATAAGTTTACTAAACTGTTAGGTGACAAATGAGGGATTGGAGCAGGGCTATTGTGTTGTTCCGAGCGAAAAAAGACTTCTCCTTCTCATTTCCTTTTTGAAGAAGAACCTCAACAAAAAAATAATGGTGTTCTTCTCGACGTGCAAGTCGGTACAGTTCCATGCCGAAATCATGAAACTAATCAACGTGGATAGCTGTGACATCCATGGAGGACTGGATCAGAACCGAAGGACTAAAACCTTTTTCGACTTTATGAAAGCAGAAAAAGGTATTCTGTTGTGCACAGATGTAGCTGCTCGTGGTCTGGACATTCCTGCGGTGGTACGTATCTACTGTAGGTTCTGCATTGATTATTAACGCTTTTATATACTCAAACAGTATTACTGAAATCATATTTTGCTGAATCTTATTATCTGTAGGACTGGATTATACAGTATGATCCTCCGGACAAGCCAACGGTAGGAGAAATACTTCGCTCTGGTTTTTCTATACCTCTTTCTGTCTGTTTGTGTTTTTCTTAGATTGTTTGTGTGGATGTTGTTTTCAGGAATATATCCATAGGGTTGGTCGAACAGCTCGTGGAGAAGGAGCAAAGGGAAAGGCGTTGCTTGTCTTAATCCCTGAAGAGCTTCAGTTTGTTCGATATCTTAAGGTATGAATGATTTTTGGAATCTTTTTAGTGTAGAAACCTACTTGTTTTACTGATTTGTACTATCTGCAGGCTGCAAAGGTACCTGTAAAAGAGCTTGAGTTCAATGAGAAGAAGCTTCTGAATGTTCGTTCCGCGCTGGTAATAGTTCTGATTGTGTCTTTTTGTAGTTTAATGCTTTTGTTTTTGTATCTAGCTTCGTTGTAATAACATTGTTTTTTGCTTTCGTCTTGCAGGAGAAGTATGTCGCCAACGACTACAATCTGAACAAGATAGCCAAGGACGCGTACCGGGCTTATATCGCAGCCTACAATTCACATTCTCTAAAAGACATTTTTAATGTTCACCGGCTCGATCTCCAGGTATTGTTCACACAAATAAACAAATAAACCATTGTTTTGCAACAGTTTTTTGTCTCGGTTAGAAGATACCGGGTTTACATATTTTTTGTCATGGATGTCACAGGCGGTTGCTCTATCGTTCTGCTTCTCTTCGCCGCCAAAAGTACATCTGAACATTGAAAGTGGAGCTGGAAAGGTGAGAAAGGCGAAGAATCAGCAAGGTCGCAATGGCTTCTCTGCTTACACTCCCTATGGCAAAGGCAAATCCTCACCAAAAGAGGCATGAAGTGTCTCGACCTGCCTGAAAAAATAGGATTTTGTCTGGGAAACGTTATTTTGTTTTATAAGTTACCACCAAGTTTTGTTGAAAGAGTATCAACTCTGCCATTTTAATTTAGATGAAATGTTTCTTGTAATACTTCCAGAACTACTGTTATAAGAATTGTTTAATTAATTTATGGCAGCTTTCTTTTAATACCAAGTTTTGTCTAAAGAGCAATAGTACTGTGCTTTATAAAAACTGTCTAAACAGTTAATGGCAGCTTTGTAAAGATTATTTTCTCTGATACAGAGAATCTATGCCATAGGAAATTGTAAAGAAAACATAATTAGGAATATGAGAGTACAAGAAAAGGGAAAACATGTTTATTCGTAATAGTCACTGCCTAAGAACGAAGCAGCGTAATAATGGATGAATGAAAAACAAAACTAAAGAGAACAAAATGCTAAACCGGGCTAAAATCTACTGTAACTAAGCCAAACCAAAAATCGAAACAATAAGAACCGCAAAGACACAAAAACCGGAACTACTGGACTGGACTGCCTTTCTCAAGGCACTGCTCTTCTTGTGAGTTGAAGCCGGGAGAGATGAAGATGAAGATGAAGAAGATGACGAAGAAGAAGAAGAAGAAGAAGAAGGAGGAGGAGAATCTGGCGTAGACTCTGTCTCCATGACTTTTATGATCATTTTCTGACCCTTTTCGCAGTGGCCCGAGACACCGCTAATGAAGTAAAACAAGCCGGGACGGTCTAGTTTGAAAACTGTGTCTTCATTGTTTGAATAGAGCTGCGGTTTAGTCGCCTTGCAGTTCTTGTACTCGTCTTCTGACACAACTAACACCGAGTCTTTCTTGTACTTGAAACCTTCACCAAAATCAAAAATCTCTCTCAGAAAAGTTACATATTTGTAAAGATGAAAGTTGCATATAGACAAAAAGAAAAGAGAATCAAAAATACTTACGGATAGTGTCGCCAACTTTAAACCGGTTGTCTGAAGCCCATTGGTTAAACATATCTCCATGAGCCTTAGATTTTGGTGCGAGCCAACCATCTTCTCCTCCAACTTCAAATTCAGTGCTTGACACATATGAAAACATACAAAATGAAACAAGAATAGTAACGAGAGTGATCTTCTTTAATGGACTCATCATTTGTTGTTTTTGGATTGATATCAAGGGAGCTCCTAACAAAAAGAGGGGATTTGTAAAGTTGAGGGGGACTACTTCTTTTCTCTCTGTTGGTTTACGGCTTGTGAATGTTTGAGGTCTTGAGTTTAAAAAGAATGAGCCCTCGAGGTCTGTTAGCCTTGTCCACATCTTGAGGGATAATTAATAGATATATATTTGACTTGGTATTTTACTTGTTTTGAATCAAGAAAGATAAACTGTGAAAATAAAATGACTCGAAGTTGTTGAGGAATATCAGATTCTGTGCGATATTTATTTCTCTAATTCTAAATTTCAAAGTTCAAAATTATGTGGACGATGTGTTTTCCAAAAAGACTTTTTACGATAAATTTGGTGAATTTTATGGATCAACTACGATTAGGTTCCTCTCGAATTAATAATTAAATCCCACCAATATTAACAACTAGAAAATATAAGTATGAACATTGTACGTGTGTGACTTGTATCTCTTATGATGACAAAAGCAAACTAATTCCTCTTCATTGACCATTTCTGTTCTTTCTTCTAAAGATTTTCAATTTTCAACTATAGGTTGAAATAGTCAATTGAGAAAGTTTTGGTAAACATTCTTAGATTTGGAAATAGTTTAGGCACTCTGTCACAATTACTTTCTTCGCTTTGATCCCTTTAGGGTTTAAGACGTTAAACCCAGAATCCAAACATTTCATCGTCCGATTCGAGAAATCTCCAGTGAGAAAGAGCTGAAATAATGGCGAATTCAATGGCAACGCTTTCGAGAAGACTCTGTCGATCTCTCCTCTCGAACACCAGATTCTCTCAGGCTTCCATGTCCTTCTGCACCAACAACAACATCTCCGACATTGACGAGTTATCAGACACTGAATCGCCCATTGAACCCAACTCTTCAGATCAAAACCATCGAATTCTCCGAGACGAGCGCGTGATGGAAGAGCGTCCTCTCGAGAACGGCCTTGACTCTGGCGTTTTCAAGGTACCAACCAATAACTCCCTCCCCTTCAAGATCATTGCAAAGTTGCTTCCTTTATGATCTTCTGTTAGGTTTTATTAATGAATTATTCTAATTTTTTGTGGCGAAACTTTAGGCGATATTGGTGGGGCAAGTGGGTCAGCTTCCTCTGCAGAAGAAGCTCAAGAGTGGTAGAACAGTCACTCTCTTCTCTGTAGGAACCGGTGGGATCAGGAACAACCGGAGACCGATGATTAACGAAGACCCGAGAGAGTATGCGAATCGTTCTGCTGTGCAGTGGCACCGTGTCTCTGTTTATCCTGAACGATTGGCTGATCTTGTCTTGAAGAATGTCGAACCAGGGTTAGTTCTCTCTTCTTTGAGGTTTATATGTGATGGTATCTTGATCTTCTGTGATTTAGAGAAACAGAGGAACCTATTGTCCACACATTGAATCCTGCCTGAATCTGTTAAAAGGATGAAACTTTCAGTGAATTTGAGTTGCTAGAAATCAAAATGGTTGCTTGCTTTTTCATGTTTTGTGTCAATGAATAACATATCCCGTGTTCTTATACAACAGCACAATTGTTTACTTGGAGGGGAATCTGGAGACAAAGATTTTCACTGATCCAGTCACTGGTTTGGTTCGACGTATAAGAGAAGTAGCAATTCGTAGAAACGGTATATATTGGCTCTACTCCAAGAAATCGAGTTTGTTCTCTCACTGAAAAATCAAGATCTTGATCTTTGTTTTCTTTCCCTGCAGGCCGAGTTGTGTTTTTAGGAAAAGCCGGTGATATGCAGCAGCCAAGTTCTGCTGAGCTTAGAGGCGTTGGCTACTACTGATTTTTAGCAAATACATTGTCATAAGGGTACACAAATTCGGCTTTGTAGCTTTCTTGCTTACTGTTTGTCTCTTCTTGTAACTTGAAGGGTTTGTTCAGTGTTTGTTCTTCTATTGCCCACTGGCCCTTTTACATTGTTCTGTTTTTTTTAAATGGTGGCAAATAAACCGGACGAAACAAACACAACCAGTATATTTTAATTAAACCGAATCTAAACCAAAATCTCGATTTAAGACAACATGAAAACAAAGACCAATCTCCACGTGTTTGCAAACTTTGCATGAATGCCACCTCAAAGCTAAATATGTCCTCCATTTGTTTCACCATTTCCTCTTTCTGTTCTGTGTCTCCCACACAAGCAAATAATCACTCTCTACAATGGCGGAAACGTTCCCTAGCGGCAACGCTCAATATTGGCCCAACTACGGTAGCAACACCACCGAAAGAAACAGCCCTTACGCTTCTCTTCTCCGCCTTCTCCGATCTCATTCACCAACCTCCTCACAGCTCTTCGGTTTCCTCGCTCTCTTCATATCCGGCGGAATCCTCGTCTTCCTCCTAGGTGTAACCGTGACCGCCGTCGCGATCGGCTTCGTTGTCTTTCTTCCGTTCATCATCATCTCGAGTCCGATCTGGATTCCTGTTTTTGTGGTTGTTGGGGGGTTCTTGACGGTCGCCGGATTTCTTGTTGGAACGGTGGCTGTCGTATCGTGGACGTACCGTTATTTCCGGGGAATGCACCCGGTTGGATCTGATCAAATGGATTATGCACGTAGTCGGATCTATGACACGGCCTCTCACGTCAAAGATTACGCTAGAGAGTATGGTGGATACTTCCACGGTAGGGCTAAAGATGCAGCCCCTGGTGCTTGACCTTAACCGCTCGGTATTGTCTGGTTTAGGGTAAGATAACTGACCGGTTCGGTTTATGGAGGATGAACACGGTTCATGCATCATATATAGTACTATTATATATTTTGTTTGCGTTTATAAAAAGAGAAAATGAATATATTTGTTATGTACAAGCTTTATAAAATTTTGGGTGTGCGTCTTCGTCACTTGAAATGTAATATATAATTTTGTTAGTACTTTCATTTTATATGATAGTCTTCAAAAAATGACGAGAGTATACAATAATATAACCAACCACACAAGATCGCTTTTTATAAGCTGTACATGATAAATTGATAGGAGTATCCCGGAGAATAATATGAGATATAAGAACAGATAAAACTGGGAAGTGTTGGTAACTTAAAAAAAGCTTACTCATGAATCTAGTCTAAATTATATTCACTGTTATTGACTTGACAGGTTGAAAAGATTTCAAAAATTTGTTAATAAAATTCTAATTCTAAATTTTAGACATGCACTTCTTTAAATTGGTGGCTCACAGAACAAAAAAAAAAATAGTCGTTCAAATTCCATATAGATATAAAAACCCCTTTTAGCAGCTAACTATTGATTCTTTGTGGATTGTGGACTTCTGAGCTAAGACAAATTCTAGTAGCAGAACCTTCTTTGCAATCTGTTGCTGATTAAACTGACATTGGTTGGATGAATGAGTCATTACAGATTCGTAATTGGCACCGAAAACGCATACGCTCGAATGTGGCATCAGGCATGTACGTAATTATAAAGAATTTAAGCATACATAATTCAGAATCTAAGATAGTTGGAATCGTTTTACCCCTATGTTTTCTTGGGTTGACTTCTTTGTGTTTATGATTTGAGGACGAAGTCAGCAGACAAAAAGCATAAGGCCATCAACAATCAAATTTGGCCGGACGTTAGCCGTTGATTTGGCCTTAAGTAATTCAAAATAATGATTATTTTGGCGTTTGTGATCGTTAACACGGCTAGTTGACGCCATCATTGGAGCCTTTTTTACCGCATAATGGATTCAAATTTTAGTCATTTCATTTCCATATATTACATACCCGCAATAAAAAGCTACAAATATAAGTATAAATCATCAATCATATTTTAGTCGCTTTTTTTTTACATGATCCCTTGAAAATGGTAATGAACAGTTGATAACGATATAGAAAACTTAGTCTTTATTTTATTTGACTTTCACTAAACTTTTTAATTCGCCAAACGTAATTAGATTACACAATAACATGCAGAAAATATATGATGTCATCTACCAATAACGAAAATTTTAATTACCACTCACTCACCTCATGACATACCAAACAGAATATCAAATTCTCCAACTAAAGTTAAATTTCCTTTCCCATCGGGTTTAACACTGACCCGGTATACGAACGGGTCGGACGATCCGGCACCAAACTGGCACGTGGCGATCTCGGAGGCAGTTCCTTTAGCTGATGTCCACTACAGTCGTAGTAGATTACGCCTGAATAACTTAACGGCTCACATTTTTCCCCCATCAAAATCTCTCTCTGCCAAACGCCGTACTCTTCCTCTTCCTCCTCCATCACCATCTCCACCGCCGTCTTCTTCCTCGCTTGTGTGCCCCCACGGCCGTCGTAAGCTTTGTTTTTCCGGCCAACCATAGTCATAGCCTTGTTGCTCAAAGTCGTCAAAAGCTCCTTAGGACGTCCTCTCATGGGCGAAAAAGCCCGTGCTGGACTCCATCCAAACTTTCCTCCTCCTCCACCGCCTTCCTTTACACGGGAGTTAGGGCTCTCGAGATAGTCTTCTAGATGAGTTGGCTTCCGAGTTGGCTTGAGTTTAAGCTTCTTTGATACTCGGTTTGCGTGTCTAGCACAAAGTACCATGAGAGAGACGAGGAAATTCACGCTTAGACGCTTGTGCGCCGAGGAAGCATGTTCCGGCGTCGACATCTCCATGATCTCCGTCGTTTTCTCCGGTAAGTTGACAAAAGGGTTTAAAACTCAAATGTTCAATTTGTTTGATGTGATGCTCTTTTGTCTGAAATGGCTTAGATGCCGTTTTATTTATATAAATCCAAGCGTTGAACGTAAAAGGGTGTTAGGTTACCGGCTAATCCGGTAGCCTTTGCGTTGACATCTTTTATTGTGTTGACCTTTTCTTGATTCTTTGTTATGATCTCATTTTATATAATATGATATCAATGAATGATTATGACTACTTAATATATGAGATCGTTGATTGCATTCTTTGTGTATGAAACCTAACGAGCATGCGAGAGACATGCATCAACGATCTCTAAGTAAAACACTAACGTGTTTGAATTCATTCCTTGCAAATTATTATTTCTCACAATTCGTGAGCTATATATCAAAAATAAATTCTAAAATTGATGTATAGTAGAATTTGTCAGCTCCTCATTATCATTTATTTATCTGTTTATTTTTATATGTTTGCAAAGTTTAATTGCATCTTATTAGTCTTTTCAATTTGGTTGGTCCGTTCATGTATAGCAGCAAAGCGGGCACTAGTGGTGGGGCTAATATCAGCAACGCAATAAAAGTGAGGTGAAAAACCCACTCAAATGTAGGTGTTGGCCGGTATGCAATAATTTTTTCCTTCCATGTTAATCACAAATCGCAATAAACATGCGTCAGCTTTTATTTATTACAAACATAAATTCAAAACCACCTGATTAGGAGTTTAGACATATTGCAACAGGTTGATTTCAGCCATTAACAATTTAAAAAGGAAGAAAAGGAATTGGTGGGGCTGTATATAAATTAATTTAGATAAAGTCATTTTTTCGTGGAGTCTACATGTAATTAACCGCCAAATACATAGGAAAAAAGTATCTATTATTATATATTAAAGAATAAGCATTTGCGTTACATTTTGTTGAGATGTCATCTTTTTTCTTTCAGCACTTTTTGTTTTTCATTTATTTTTATCTAATATTTTTATTATCAAATACTATTAAAGCTTTTTTTTAAATAAAATATAAATATCTATTAAATATCTAAATATTTCCTATTTATTTGATTAAAATCAAATAATATATATTATAAAAAAAATTAAATTAACAAAAAAATTATTAATTATTAATAATCTTTAAAATCAGTGTTTTTTAGTTTTTTTGTAAAATAAATAAAAACGAATTTATAAATTATGTAGCATTTCCACATTTTTTCTTAATTTTTAT
>KE153722.1:351782-363568 GCA_000411075.1 Sisymbrium irio | reverse complement strand
AGTCTCATTTTTCTAAAAAACGAAAATAAAAAATCTACTTAAATTCAATCTACAGAATCTAATATATTCCTATTAATTTGGTTAAAAATCTATTATCAAATTAGTGTTAAAAAATAAGTAATTTTTTTTTGTAAATAAATATCTTAATGATTTTTTTTTTTAAAACTCGAAATATTTATAACTAAAATTAAAAATATAATTTAAAACATAAAATTAAAATATATAATTCAAAAATAATAATTAATCTTGGGTAATAACGCATATATTATCTTAGTACTTGATTAAAAGTGAAAACTGGCCTTGTAAACCATAATGAGCCGCTTAAGGAGAGTGCATTATGAGTAATTGAAAAAGAAAACAAAGAATGAGCCACTTCCCTCTACTGCATATAGTGCATATGACTGGTCTTCATGACTTACTTCTCCATTCGAGCCTAACAAAAAAAAAACAAAAAAAAAAAAAGAGAAAATCAACAAGATTTGCAGGAAAGCCCTAAAAATCCGCCATTGATATCGGATGCGTACAGTTCTCTCTCTATTCCTATTTCTTATAGGGTTGGTAAATGTCGTTCAAAGCCACACTCTCTCTCTCACTAGGGCTCTTAGTTAGTAGGGTTTGAATTCTGAAAACAGAAAAAACAAAGAAGACAATGTCGGGTTAATTAATTTTGCAATTTCTGGGTCTTGTTCTCTATATATCTGTCTGGATCTGTATATCCAACAAGTACATTTGTGGTCGGATTTTTTTGGTTTTTTGTAGTAACAGTCAAAGTTCTGGGTTCTCGCTGCTCAGATCTAGGGCTTTCGTGGTAACTCAGATCTAGGGCTTTTTCTCCCTCATTTTTTTAATATAATTTCTTCTACTTTGCGACTCTATCATTAGGGTTTTATTACAGCTTTTCTGATTGGAATTGAGAAGAAAGAAAATATTGCATATCCTTGTTGGTTCTTGCTTTCTTCTTCTTACCAGTTTTTGTATGAATCCATTTTAGCTGTTTCAAATTTACCTTTTTGGCATTTCCACACCTAAGAAGAATAATTATTTAAGTTGAGAAATTTGATGTTATGCCAAAGAATAATTTTAAAATTAGATCTCCATAGAATTAACTATTTTTCTCCTTATCCCTCTCTTCTCTCCCTCGTACTTTTTCTAAAAAAAATTTGGTCAATTTACCTTATAGATTTAAATTACCCTTTAACTAATTTGAGTTTTTAGCTAAATGTTGGCAATTATTTTCTATTAATTCTCACAATTACTCTTCGTCGCGTATATTTTAATATTTAAGTTCCACAAAATGTATATAAACTTTTAACGAATATAGGCATGGGGCCACTTTATATATAACTTTTGTTGTTCTTCACGCACATACGATTTTGTTTCTCTTTTTACTTTTTCCTTTACCATCTTTTCCGCTGAGAATATTGTAACTCTGAGGTTTAAGAACCCTCTGGATTTCCTTCTCTATTTCGATCATATTTCTCAATTAACCTTATTAATGCTTCGCTTATTCAGAAACCATCGTACAATCCTCACTAGGGTTGTTCAAAATTAACTTGAAAATACTTTTAATAAAATTACTATAATTTTGCATTTTTTTGTGAGTGGTTTCTAAACAACTGTATACTTACGTTTGGCAAATTTAGACATGTTTTGCTGAATCAATCGTAAAATATAAACATGGATTTCTGTTTTTGAATTCAAATATCTACACCCATGATATGTATTATGTATACTGACAGTGTGATTGTAATACACAGTTGATAAAAATATTTTGTGTACTTGTACGTTTTTAACTTTTTTTTTCAAATGTCTCCTTATATATTTCTTTTTTTTTGTAAAATGTTATTTAAATCTTTTTAATATTTTTTCGTATTCCTTTCAGTTAATAGACGACACTTCTTTTTTGGTAACTTTTAGTTCCGATCTATAGTAATCTCCTTTTCCATTAAACTGATTACCCAGGAAACAAATACAATTAAGCAGAATTGACGTACACAAAGCCTCTTCCCCCATATTGTCTCTTATGTTTCGCATCACTAATGCACTTTTCATGTTTGGCATTGCACTTCACATCATGACTTCAGAAATATAAACAAATAAAAAATTTCTCTATTACTTAAATGCATGTATAAATTTGAAACAAATAAAACTGCAACAAAAAATATGATTGTCTAAT
The DNA here is from genome assembly GCA_000411075.1 of Sisymbrium irio. Lineage (NCBI taxonomy): Eukaryota > Viridiplantae > Streptophyta > Magnoliopsida > Brassicales > Brassicaceae > Sisymbrium > Sisymbrium irio. Next base: position 361,392 of record KE153722.1, on the reverse strand, counting down.
TGTTTTTCTTATTTGACTATTACAAGACGTGATTTTATTAAATAACATATTTATGGAGATACAGTCAGGAATTAGTACACCAACATAAAATGGAACAATAACATACTAAATAACAAAATACGATGTTCGATAAAAAATTACACTTCCATAAAAATAAGTGAATGGTAAAATCGGATTAATTAAATATTGATCTTGTGAAATCATAGTTACTTAATTGACTCATAATATAAACATAGGCATAGCTTTTTCGTCTGACGACTAGTTGGTATAAGATAAAAGTAAAAAACATAATACAAACTATTACGAAATTATTTTTATAAAAATTACATAAAAGATATTCCTTTGTTTTTCTTTGTGTACTTATTCGTTTTATCTTTTCCAAATGTCTCTTTACTCATCTAACCTACTTTATCATTTCAGTGAATTTCATTTAATATAAATTTGTGTTTTTATATTCTTCCTAAAGATTAGCACTTCGTGTTTCGGACTTCTTCTGATCCTTTCCTATGGCAATATCTTACTCCATTGTAATGATTATATCAGAGCTAGCTAGGAACCAAATATAACTAAATCAAACTTTACATTCCAAACAAAACACAAAACCTCTTCACCCACATTGTCCTTTATGTTTGGCATCAGCAATGTACATATCATGTGTGTTTGTTATTACCAACTACCAGACATTTCAAAATGTCGTGAATCATAACATGTTTACATAATTTAAAGCAACTTCTGATACTTAATCAATTTAGTCATGGTTTTATTCTAAAACTGATTCAATTTTTCGTCCATGATCGTAGAGCTCTTTCGCATCTGATAAATATTACAGTCAATATATTGATATCAGATACTTACACATATTTAAATATTTAATTTATTTTTGATAAGGGACGTACTTTGACGAGGTCGAAAATGGAATTCTAGTAGATATTTTAGTCTTTTCTTATTGATCTTTCTAACATTCGTATGGATGTGATTTTTCAGGTGCATGCAATAGAAAAATATATTAGACCAAAGAAAAGTGAAAACCAAGCTAATAGGAAATAAGCTCACTATGAAAATTAATTATGTATATATTTCAAATGTAACATGTACCATTGGTGAGTGTGGTCTGCTCAGAGCTGTGTTTTATAAATAATTAACAATTCTACGCAAGACTAAAACTACCTCGATGCCACCAAAAAAAAAGAAGAAGAGTAGAACTTCCTCAACCAGTCAAGGTTTGACAGCAGATCAATAGTTCATCTGCAAGTGGCCCCGAATAAAAGTGATCGACTTCTTGTGAGGCTATCAAAGTGAACAAATACTCTTTTAAGTATTCAAATGGAACACGAAGACATTAGTGGAACAAGCTTATAAGCTTGTAATGATTACAATAATTATTGTGATATCTATTCTTACTGTGTCAGCATATATATACTATATATCTAGTATATCTATGAAGTATTGAAATTCAATGTTTTGTAATATATATCTATAATCAGTACGCAATTATAGTATGGGATATATAAGAGCACCTTCAGGTATCTCACATGCATGGATATCTGAAGGGCCACATTTTTCTGTACTAATAGTTTATTTTACGGCAAAGATGATTAAGTTAGTTTTATGTTTAATATTTAACCACTAGATTGTATAATTTGGGGATTCATGATATTTTATAACTTTCTTAAAAAAATAGTATGTTTGCATACTTCTATTACTTTAAACCATACTACGTTTATAGACTAATATATACGTATTAGATTTTGTTACATTATACGGATATTATTAATAATTCTGCAAAAACAATTCCTATACATACTCTTAAGAAAATTATAATTTGTAAGAAATCAGAAATATTGATAACTATTTTGTTGAAAGAAAAACACACATATAAACAAAATAAAAAATAATTATAAAATGTAAACTTAAAAAAGCTAAATATTTGATAATTCGACTTGGTCTCCAATTCCTTATATGCCTAGGCACGACAGTGAATATACATAATACTGATTGCAATCCCTTTGATTAGTTGCTTGAATTCATTTAGTTAAGGTAATAACCTTGAAAGGATTTGTAAGTTCTTGATTGTGGCTTATCGACTATATTAGATTGGTGCACCACTCTCACTTTCACCATGTTCGTTGCCGTCCACAGATCTTGTAATTCGCTCTAAAAATAATTTAGTTTTATCGGAGAAGACGTAAAGGAGATTTATTTGTAAAGTAATTTTAATTCTTTGAGTGTTAAAAGCACTTGTAATCGTTAATGATGAAATAAAAAAGACGATCTCTTACTAAGTATCAAATGTTCAATGACCATATGACATTGTTTATGGCCCGGACCAAGTGATCCCAAGCCATGAAACGGTCGGGATCTAAAGAAAAAGAAATGATAGAACCGTAAGCCATTTAAGAAATGTTTAGTTATTAGGCAAACGCGAGTTCTAAGAAAGGAAAATTGATTAACCATTGGTGTGATCAGGAAAAGGAAAGTCGAGTCTGTAGAAATAAATTAAGAAATATTTTATAGAGGATGAGTCGGGAATCAATTGCGAGATAATATAGAGCCAAAATAAGGTAATGACAAAAAATGCCAGACTTGGCAGAGTCATTGGGATCTTTGGATTGTTTTGACCTTTGGTTCGTCTAGACCGTCGGTTCGTCTAGACCTTCGGGTAATTTGGAAGGTTATGAAAAAAATGCATTTGGAATATGTTAAGCAAAATGGAATTAGCTAAGCAATACAAAAATAATAAGTATGAGAGCATAAAACATATACAGTTGATGAAAATTGTTCGTTATATTGTGTTTGCATGTGGACGGCATTATGCGTTCTCACTGGGTGTTTTTGCTCAAACATCCTTTGTGAAGCATGTGAGAGTAGTATTTTTGAGCTGAAGTGAAAAACTATGAAGACCCGTAGAGATAGGGAGTTACGAACTTGAGATAATAAAATCTCGATATTTCTTATATATACTTAGTGACTTAGTGTCATATATAATTTCAGGTGGCGGGGGAAATCTGTTAGTTCTGGTGGATCTGTAACAACCGACCCAGAATTAGAGAGTTTCTACATGATATTAGTTGTTTAACTGTTTTGTTTTCTCCTATCCTTCTGTCTGTGTTTAATTGTAGTAGTCGTGTGTTTGGCATGGCTTTGTCATTATATATGCTCTGTGGACAGTTTCTCTTTTTCATGGAGAGTAAGAATTTATAAAAGGAGGTTTGACCCAAGCAAAAAAATGCTTATCTTGAACCATAGGAAAAAAATATTATACAAAAAACGCATTGATTATATTACAAAGATTTAGAGTGACACTGAAATCAATAACAAATAAGATTCACATAAACATGTCCACAAATTATTATTAAACTAACGATAAACCAATATCAGCACATGCTATGGTAGTTGTACATGAGGTCTCTTGGTTTCCCCAGGAAGTGGTGAAGATCCGTAAACTGATGCTGCTGCTGCAAGGTACGTAACCAAACAGTTAAATTTGGTCAATCGAAGAAAACGCCGACTTTCAATTTTTGATATTGAACTATCTAGTAGTGATTAATAGCCAACCCACGGAACATAAACGACCTCCTAATTTGACTATATAACGTTAATTAACTGCTGTTGGTATGGCCTATAAAACTTGAATTCACTAGAAACCAACAAAAAAAGAACTCTTAAAAATTAATTAATTTGACTCGTAGATATAGAATAAGGTACCTCTATGGAGCTACCTGCCCCTTGGCTGCGATGGTGATCAAGCATTGGAAATGATGAATGTAATTTGTTGATCATCTCATATGATTCGCCCGAAACGTGATCTTTTTTGTCCACCACAAATTCGTTGCAAAGTGCAAAACGATCTCTCTTGCAAAGAAGGTTTTCGATCTCTTCGCAGGGCGTTGCCTCAAAAGAATTCCAATTCATATTGCTTTTATTATTCTTTACTATCTCATCATGATGATTATGAGCTTCTTCTTCTACAACATTTACTTGTGATCTTCTCTTCATCATCTTCTCCTTTGTTCTATCCTTTGCTCGCTCTCTTGCTTTCGCTCTCGCGTCCTTAGTCAACTTCTTCAAAATGGGTGTTCGCGGTTGCGCAAAACTTCTCTTCCTCATCGATCTCCCATCCACTTTATTTCCTCTTGTTTCTAATGCAAACCGATCGATGAATTTTATAATTTGTAAAACTATTAAAAGGTTTTTTTCTATAACATTTTTAATAAAAAAAAAATATTGAAACTATATAGTTGTAAAACAGTAGGCAACGGTTAACGTACGTACCGGTCTTGTTAGTGTTGCTGCCTCTATCCTCGACTGTCCACATAGATGCAAGTTCGCATAGATCAGACGATGTGTCCGTTGATCCTAACGCCGGTCCTTGATTAATTTCGAAAGTTACAGTTTTTGATTAAGCATGATGGAACCAAAAGTTTTCATAAAAGATCTAAACTTAAAACTATAAAAGAATGTATACTTACGGGTTTGAGACTCCTCACCGCTGCTGAAGCCACCATGGTTAAACTGGTTAGATAGACTGTTCGCGATCTTTATGATCTCGGGTTTGGCTTGTGTGAGCAACCATTCAACGGTTTTGCTGGCTTTGTCAAATCCAAGCATGTCTTGTAAGCCGAACAACTCTTTCGCGACATCTAGCGAGAGTCTCATCCTACGATCTCTTGTCCCTTTGGCAGTTTTGATCTTGCTGTGCCGGTCTGTTCTGCTTGGTTTCTTGACTTTTTTCATTTTTTGGTCTTGAGAAGTTGAGATTCTCTGGGAATCTTCTATGTGTGTGGTCATGGTTACCGGGGGCTCAGTGAGTTGAGATTCTCCAACAGGGTTGTTCAAGGGAAGAAGTGATGGAGGATGATGATGGTCGTTGGTGGTGACGGTTTGATTATTATTATGTCCATTGTTTTGTGGGAGGAAAGAGGCGAGGAGGGCAAAATCCGGGACGAATTCGAATTGAGAAAAAGGAGAAGGTGCCTGTAGGAATTGATGATGGTCAAGATGATTGTTTGATGTGTTGGAGTTGGAGTGAATCAAGATGTCGTCGTTAATGGAAGAGCAAGGGCTAAAAGGGAGTGATGGTTGTGAGGAATAATGGTCATTATAAGGAAATAAAATGTAGTTTTCATTGATGATAGTACTGGTAGTACTGAGAGTCTTGTTGTCGTTCATGTCTTTTTGGGCGTTTTGAAGCAACAAAATTAAATTAAAAAAACCCTAAAACAATTTTTTGAGAATGACACTTGTACCAAAAATCATCTTCACACGCACCAAAAAGAGAAGAAAATGAGGGAATGCATAAAATGAAAGAGAAGATTACTGTTCCAATGAAGAAGACAATCAAAACTATAGAAAGAAAAGAAAAACTTTTCTTCCTTAGCCTGCAAAATCAAGAAAAATGAAAGAAAGAACAGTAATAGTGATTAGTCAAATAGTACAATTGTCTTTGTTCAAGAGAATCTATGTTTGTGTCTAAATGTGTAGAGTGAGAGAAAGAGGGTATACCTTTATTGAAGTAAAGGACTGATAGTTGAGAAAGACAACACAGGCAATGTACTTAAATGAGTCTATGTGCTATGAATTGGAATGGGGAGAGAGAAAGAGAGAAAAATAGAGAGAGATAGAGAGTTATAGAGAGAGGCCGAGGGATATCATAATGGGGAAGGAACAACATCCATTCGGAGGAGGGTACGCTTTTGAAGAGGAAATTGTTTTCTGCTTAATTAGTTTTTTTTTTCTTTTTGGCATGAAAAATATATATTCGTTTTGTTTTTGTGGAAATGTGATAATAGGTTTCCGTTATATTTGGTTTTAAAGATATTTTATAAAATAAGTAGGACCTTGTCTTTCTTTATGTTCTTATATTTCTTTGAGATATTTCATTATTACAAATTCGATAAGAACTCAAAATAATTATTTGGTAAATATAAATTGCTGACAGCTATCAACAAATTAACAAAAGATTCAATATATATATCTTTAGAATTTAGTACTACTTTAATTTAGTACTACTTTAAAATATGCCTAACAATAGCTGGTCCAAAATGAACATTTTCATTGTAGAGCTATTTATCACAGAATATCTCCTATTAAAAACTTATTTTTTTAGCTATCACAATAATAACTGTTATAATTTTATAGGATATATAGTTCGTTTTAGCTGTGTGTTTGTTGAGAAAACATATATTGTGATGCTACTTATTTTATTAGCCTTTTATTTTAACTGAAAGGATCTTGTTTAACTAACAAAAGTGACGTGGAAATTGTAATTAAATGTATCCTATCAACTTACTTATACATTTAACATTTTCGAGTAAATATATGTGTAGATATAATGAAATGAAAAAATGGAAGGCCATGAGATTTAGATAAAATAGAATGAAAAATAACAATTAAAACTTAGATAGAAAATTTGTTTACATATTTACCATATCAAGATAAGAAAAGTAATTGGATGCATACAAAATAATAAAATAAAGAAAATTTTCAAAGATGCAATGATCGGGTATACAAACTTAAGTCTACAAAGTAGAATTTATATAACATATAAAGTCAATGATGTATAATATATATAATACAATATGTAGAGTTAAATTTATTTTACTGCAACTGTTATGATATTTATATAAGATTCATAATTTCAAATATTTAGTTTAAAGGAAATGAGAGGGAAAGGTTGTATTCCATCATCAGAAATATATATGTAATACAATGCAATTGTTAAATTATTTATTTAGCCAACTACTTTAAATAATTTGAGTTTTGATAAGTTTTCAGATGAATTTGACTATTTTATGATTTTTGTTAATTAATACTTTTTTCGTCAACCTACTAATATATATTTAGCTATACTTGGTGTCTTTTCATAGTGAATTAACTGAAAAAGTTGTCTAAAACAACTTGCAATAATTAAAAGAGTAGTTTACACCAGGATTAGATTAACTGAATGTATTTCTCCAGACCACGAATGGAATAGTTTTGGATTTAAATCATGACTGCATAGGAGAAAAATGCTTTATTTGTTCAATACTTGACTTAATACACAATCTAAGTATATATTTGCATGCGGTATTTCTAGTATCATTCTAATTAAACAAATGGTTAAGCAGCATATTGTTCAATAAAGGTTATCGACTAAATCTAGAATAGTAAATCATGTAGTTTTGAAAAAGGGCAGCCCCTTTTGCTTACGTCGACTTATTGGAACCAATCGAGTTCAAATAGCGAAAATGACGAGACCACTGAAAAACCTTATTTGTTGTTTTAACAAAAAGAAAACTTTTCTTTTGTTTTGATTTGATTTAGCACTGAAGGAATTCCTTTTGCAAGTAATACCATTGGCACGGTACAATGAAAGGTAGGAATATCTGTATCGGAGGTTTTTCTAATGAGTTTTTCAACTTTACAAAAAATATAAATAATATTTATACTATTAATATATGATTTACATGAAATATTGATCTTCATATATGATTTACATGAAAATCACTGGATTTTATATGTTTTTCAAATATTCATCAGGCATTATGGGATATAAATTTATTTTTACTGAACATATTTCTAAACATTACAATTATTAACATTAACATGTATCCAAAGTCCAAATAATCTAAAATAATTAGTTACCGCTTTTTAATTAATTAAAAAACGAAAATAAAAAGTAAAAGTATATATATTCAAATTTACATCAAATGATAAACATAATTAAATATTATTATACATCAAAATTTTACAATCATAATTTTTTTTTTGTAAACATACATACAAAACAACATCAAAAATATATATTTGAAAATATTTAAACTAATAAAACAATAAAAAATGCATAATAAATTCAAAGTTGATATCAAAAAATTTATCCTTTATAAAATAAAAATTATGAACTTGAAAATAAATATCAAAATTTTTAAAATTATATTAAGATATTTTTTATTCAAACAAATGAAAATATTAAAAATATTCAATATATATTACTCAATTATATAATAAGATAAGTTAAAATTATTATATTTATAATTACGGATTTTTATAATTATTGCCATCAAGATATTTAAAACAGCTATAAAATATTTGATTATAAAATATTAAAAATAACTAATACAAAATAAGTTAACTAAATTGATTAACATATTTTAACTTTAAAACGTATAATTATAATTATTTAAAGATATAAATTAATATAATTATTTATTATTTATTAAAAATTACCAAACAGTTAAAAATCTATCATTTTCTACCTTTTAAACGGTCATTTAATATAATATTGTTTTATTGTAGAATCTCTCTTAGTTTTCCAAATTTATTAAAGAAACCTCTAATTCAAATAGTCTGAGTATCGTATAGTATCTACTCTCTACATGTAAAATTTTTGAAAATCACTCATCAGACTTACTTCAATTGATTTCTTTTTCAATAATGTGCGAGTAACTTTTAAATACCATTATTCCGATGAATATGCAGGAAGAGTCAGATATTAAATTAAATGGTATATTTAAATGATAAAAACAAGGCTTTTTTAGTCAATGACTAGCAATTTCTCGTTAGCGAAATAAAAAAAATCACGATCATCATCAGCAAGTAACCAATAAATCAAGTACAAACATAAGTACAAAATTACGACAACGCATAGATACGGGAATAAAACTCGGACATTAGTTTTCATCCATGAAGAAGATGAAGTAAATTGTTAATTATAGAAGGTTAGCAAGTATTATGATTTTGATTGGTTCAACTGGGGAGGTTAGATTATAAAATTTCTTTTTCAAATTGGAGGCCTGCACGTGGCAGGTCGAAACCCTAAGAAAAGGAAGCTGCAATAATTTTACGAAGAAAAGAAAAAAGCTTTATCTGTTCAGTATGCCATGAGCGACCAATCTTTTAATTTCTTTTGATTCTCTCACACCTATTCTCTCTCATACATATGTTACATGTCGCTTTCGCTAAAAAGAGAACATCTTTCTCTCTCGTGCTTATCTTGTAAGCTTTTGTATCACTATTTTCCGTTATTTTTTTCCACGTTTAAATATGAAAAACATTTACTAGCTATATCTTCTCTGTATAGAAAATATCATGTTATGAGATATTGTGTCAATCTAACATTTAACTTAGAACCAAAAGAAAAATCTAACATTTAACGTTGAGGTATATGTTTTTTCTGTATATGCTTAATTGGGGATGTGTGTTTTCTTTTATGCATTATCTATAACTAACTCGCACACATGATTACTCGTATGAATATTCATCGGTATCCAGCTGATCTATTAAAACGAAATTAAAGGAGCAATCACCAAAAAAATGGATTGCAAGAAAGTTTCATGATGGCAAATAAAACAAGTTTTTTTTTTAGTTACAGTATATTTTTGTTAATGAATGATAACCGAACACAATAATTAAAAGTTACTCACTCACCAATGACTACACAAACACAGACAAATTATATATGCACGTATACGTATTCACACTGCAGAAACAACATCACAAGTTCACAACCTTAGTAGTTACGTACAAAGATGGAACACTTTCATTGTAAATATATAAAAATCTCCTATTTTGGTCATCCGTTGTTATCCACTCTTTCCATTTATACATGCCGCCTTCTCTCCACCTAATTATC
>KE153722.1:332882-347533 GCA_000411075.1 Sisymbrium irio | reverse complement strand
CCAAACCATTTCCCGCCAAATTCGACCACAAAACCCGCCTCGAAAATCTCCACTCGAATTCTATTTCATTTGCTTTGGAAAACGCAGGAAAATTTACTCCGTAGTTGCAGAACGTCGCCGAAGGGTTTTCGCTTTCTCTCTATCCTACCGATGGAGGGTAATTTCGACGAGCCTAACAAGCTTCCGGAGCTTAAATTGGGTAATCTAAAGCCCTAAATTTTCTTCCTTTCTCGTAGATTTTTCCATTAGGGTTTATGGGTTTTACAAAAGGTCTGATCTTTTATCTTTTTCAAATATCAAAGATGCAAAGCAGGCTCAAGGGTTTCTCTCCTTCTTCAAAACCCTACCAAATGTAAGTCTCGTTTTTGTTCTTCTGTTTCTCTAATAAGTGTAAAGCCTACTACTTGTAACAAAGTCCGCTGATTTAACTCAGAAGCTGGAGTAATGTATGATTTCTCCATTTATATACTTATGTCTGGTTTTGATTGTTCTTTGCTCTCAGGACTCGAGAGCCGTTAGATTCTTTGATCGCAAGGTGAGTTCCGAAGTTTCCAACATTCTTTACTTCTCACTTGTCTAGATATATGTATTTAAGTATCTTCTTTTGTCATCGACGAATTGCATTCCGCAGGATTACTATACAGCTCATGGCGAAAGTTCTGTTTTCATTGCGAAGACATATTATCATACGACCACTGCTCTGCGCCAGCTCGGGAGTGGAGCAAATGCTCTTTCAAGCGTAAGCATCAGTAAGAACATGTTTGAAACGATTGTTCGGGATCTTCTCCTGGAGCGGAATGATCATACCGTTGAGCTTTACGAAGGAAGCGGGTCGAATTGGAGACTTGTCAAAACAGCTTCTCCTGGAAACATTGGAAGCTTTGAAGATGTTCTGTTTGCAAACAACGAAATGCAGGACACTCCGGTTGTTGTCTCCTTATTCCCAAGTTTTCAGGAGAGCAGATGCGTTGTCGGGATGGCTTATGTTGATCTCACCAGGAGGATTCTTGGACTAGCTGAATTTCTTGATGATAACCGCTTCACCAACCTCGAGTCTTCTCTGGTTGCTATAGGCGCAAAAGAATGCATTTTTCCAGCTGAGTCCGGAAAATCCATAGAATGCAAGAGCCTGTATGAGGCTCTGGAGAGGTGTGCTGTGATGGTAACCGAGAGGAAGAGACAGGAGTTCAAAGGACGAGATTTAGATTCTGATCTAAAGAGATTGGTGAAGGGGAATATTGAGCCTGTTAGAGATTTGATATCCGGGTTTGAGCTAGCGACTCCTGCTCTTGGTGCATTACTCTCGTTTTCTGAACTTCTTTCGGACGAGGGTAACTACGGGAACTTCACAATCCGCAGATACGATATCGGCGGATTCATGAGACTCGACTCTGCAGCTATGAGGGCGTTGAATGTGATGGAGAGCAAAACTGATGCAAATAAGAATTTCAGTTTGTTTGGTCTCATGAACAGAACATGCACCGCAGGGATGGGTAAGAGACTTCTTCATATGTGGCTGAAGCAACCTCTAGTGGATTTGAATGAGATTACGATGAGACTAGATATAGTTCAGTGCTTTGTTGAAGAAGCTGGGTTAAGACAAGATCTTAGGCAGCATCTGAAGCGGATCTCAGATGTTGAGAGGCTTGTGCGGAGTCTCGAGAGAAGAAGAGGCGGTTTACAGCACATTATCAAACTCTATCAGGTACCTTCTGTACTTTTCATCTGATTCTCTGGACTAAAATAGCACTGCCATTGTCGTAATTGTACTTAATCTGTCTCTCTCAATTTATAAGTGTGTTCTTAAGTTTCTATGAAATTCATTATTAATGAAGTTTTCATCTTCTCTATGCAGTCAACTATAAGGCTTCCCTTCATCAAAACATCACTGCAACAGTACACCGGAGAATTCTCATCGCTCATCAGCAATAGATACATGAAAAAGCTTGAGGCTTTAACAGACGCAGATCACCTCGGCAAGTTCATTGACCTGGTAGAGTACTCTGTAGATCTTGACCAGCTAGAAAATGGCGAATACATGATATCTTCAAGCTACGACACTACATTATCATCTCTGAAAGATCAGAAAGAATTGCTGGAGCAGCAGATTCACGAATTGCACAAAAAGACGGCTATGGAGCTCGATCTTCAGGTGGACAAGGCTTTAAAACTTGACAAAGCAGCGCAATTTGGGCATGTGTTCAGGATCACGAAGAAGGAAGAGCCGAAGATCAGGAAGAAGCTGACGACACAGTTTGTGGTGCTGGAGACTCGTAAAGACGGAGTAAAGTTCACAAACACGAAGCTTAAGAAACTTGGGGACCAGTACCAAAATGTTGTGGATGAGTACAAGAGCTGTCAAAAGGAGCTCGTTGATCGGGTAGTTCAGACGGTTGCCAGCTTCTCCGAGGTATGTTTAGTTATTCATATTAAGTATTGTACTGTTTTGAATCATAGTAAAATAGATATGGAATTTATGTATATTCTATTATTTAGGTGTTTGAGGAGTTAGCAGGGTTGCTCTCTGAAATGGATGTTCTGTTAAGTTTTGCTGATTTGGCTGCCAGTTGCCCTACTCCATACTGTAGGCCAGAAATCACCTCTTCGGTTAGTACAACCTCAAGTCGATCTGATTGTTTCGTTTTCGAAATTTACAGGGCTTTTACTTTGCTGTTTTATGTCATAATCCTAAGAGAATGCTTTCTGAATTGCAGGATATTGGAGACATTGTATTAGAAGGAAGTAGACATCCATGCGTAGAAGCTCAAGATTGGGTGAATTTTATACCAAATGATTGTAAACTTGTAAGTACATATGGTAAAATAATTGGGAACCTTTGTTTTTCTTTGTTTACCTATGGATTTGAAGCAATTAATTGTTTCTGGTTTATTGTTCTGTAAAATTAGATGAGAGGGAAGAGTTGGTTCCAAATAATAACAGGGCCGAACATGGGAGGGAAGTCCACTTTCATTCGCCAGGTATGATGATTTCTTATAGTTCGATTTTCTTTTATAGGCATACGACTAAATTCGGTTTTCTGCCATTGTAAATTTCAGGTTGGTGTGACTGTTCTGATGGCTCAAGTTGGTTCCTTTGTTCCTTGTGATAAAGCTTCAATTTCCATCAGAGACTGTATCTTCGCCCGTGTAGGAGCAGGCGATTGCCAGGTGAGTTCAGCTGGCTGCTTCTTTGTGATTTGAAACTGCTTATTTGTGTAAAAGTCTTATTCCAAGGTTTTTTCCATTTCGTGTTTTAGCTGCGCGGAGTGTCTACTTTCATGCAAGAAATGCTTGAAACTGCTTCCATATTAAAAGGAGCTACTGATAAATCACTGATAATCATCGATGAACTGGGCCGTGGAACATCAACCTATGATGGTTTTGGTTAGTTTAACTGCAATTTTTGATTTTTTATATGGATTTTGAGTTAATTTGTTGTTAACAGCATTATCTTGGTGACTATATCAGGTCTAGCATGGGCTATATGTGAGCATCTGGTTCAAGTGAAGAAAGCCCCTACTCTGTTTGCTACTCACTTCCACGAACTTACTGCCTTGGCTGAAGCAAACTCTGAGGTTTCAGGTAACACCGTTGGTGTTGCAAACTTCCATGTCAGCGCGCACATCGACACAGAAAGCCGCAAACTCACCATGCTTTACAAGGTTGGTTCTGATTAAACCGCATCTTAAATTCCTCTCTTGCATACGCTTAGTAAAAGTGTCTCTGTTTGATTTTATACAAACATGAAACTGGATTGTTTGGTTGTGCTGTTTCTCTGGTTAGGTTGAACCAGGGGCATGCGACCAGAGCTTTGGGATTCATGTGGCTGAGTTTGCCAACTTCCCTGAAAGCGTAGTGGCGCTCGCTAGAGAGAAAGCTGCAGAACTGGAAGATTTCTCTCCGTCTTCCATGATTACCAACAATGAGGTCCGGATTCGTTTGTCCCATTCGTTTCTGGTTGAAGATGGATATCTTTAATCCATTAATTGTGACAAAGATGATAATTCTTGTGTTGTTGTTGCAGGAGAGTAGGAAGAGAAAGAGCAGCGGAGATGATCCAGAGGAAGTATCGAGAGGGGCAGCACGAGCTCATAAGTTCCTGAAAGAATTTGCAGAGATGCCACTTGACAAAATGGAGCTTATAGATTCACTTCAACGCGTACGTGAGATGAAAGAAGAGCTCGAGAAAGATGCTGCGGACTGCCACTGGCTCAAGCGGTTCCTTTGAAACAGCGTTGCAATTCCCTTCACTTCACTTGTTTTTTTGGTTTCGTAGTTGTAAATTGGTTCAGTTGTCTCGTATAGACTTGTACTAGTTGTTGTCCTTCGTTGGGAATGAGACGGATGTTGTCAAAACAGCACTTATTCCTTTCCTGAAATACAGGTTGTTTTTTTTTATAACTTTTCCAATTCGTCATTGATCTCTATGAGAAAGCTTACGACAAAAACAATTCTTACTTTTACACTTAACGCTAAGAAATTCTGAACAGAAAAGAGAGTCAAGATCAGTATCCTGCGATTGAATAATATTCTCGTGGTATCAAAATGCTTGAATTAGAATACAGTTGCTACGAGGGATTAGGAAGATGTGTTCTAGCATCTTCTTTAGCTTGAATTTATACGAGCAGAGAGAAACTTGTAAAAAAACTTCTTCCGTCCAAACTTCCACCATGTGGGAACCCGAACAAGCTTCCTTTTCACCTGATTTTCTGTAAAACCGAGAATTTATTAGGAGAAACGTGCAACGAAGAAGGATGCAGTTGTTTTTTGGGAAGGATCACTAACTTTTGTTTTCGATCAGTGGTGGTAATTCCCACTCTGAGAGTAATTTGAAGTAGGCGGTAGCAAGCGATGGCCAGTACTTCATTTGGATATTCATTACATCAAGAACAGTTTGCCGGCCAGCTCTTGAGGGCGTGGTAGGGATAGGCAAGTCGTTCTCCGGATTTTCACCCAGAAGCACCTTTATAGATTAAGCGGGATTATGAATAAACGATTATGAACGAGATGGAGTTTTGAAAATAGAGATTAACCTTGATCACTGCTGTAGCAGAAGAAGAGATGGAGCGAAGATTGTAGCTGCAAATAATGAGCAGAAAAAGAAAAAAGCTTTAAAAGCTGTCCCTTGAATACAAGAGACTATTCAGAAGCCGCAAAAACACGTACCCGCCCTCGAGAATAACTAGCATTTTCCCACCGCACAGATCACCCAACATCTGTGTCATTCGAGAATAACCAGCTGGAGTTACCTGAAAGTAAGAGTAAACTTAGAGACTATTCTGATGAAGTGCAAAAGACAATATTGATTCCAGAAGTTGTCAATAGCAGGTCTAGAATATAAACTTACATCACAGCATCCTAGTGGGTCTCCTCTAGCCGCATCAAATCCCGCTGATACGATGATAAAATCAGGAGAAAATGCAGTAGCTGCAAAGAAAGGGTTCCAGTTAGAATTAGACTGAATAAAGAATGAACGCGCATTCAAAAGACCGGCTCACTTCCTGACCATATTAATCATCAATTAAGCCGAAGTCTGGTTTGTGGAAACCATATATCTGTCAAGACTAGTTGAAACAAACTAAAACGGGCAAAGCAGAACACGATTCTGTACCTATGGGCATAACTACATGTTGAAAGGCATATATATAGTCTTTATCACCAACTCCACCACGACTCCATGGGACGTTAACACAATAACCTTCAGCACCATTTGTACCAACCTGCACCACATAATAAAATATTAGTAACTTTTACTCTGCTACACTTCAGTAGATGATCAAGACAAGATCAAAAGCATAATTTTTACACCACGTAATACAAACTCAACAAAAAGCTAGTATAAATGGATTTATCGTGGCAACTAAGTCTGCTAAGGAACACTTGATGAGCCAATGTACAACAGAAAAGCATCAGTACCTCATCAGCAGCTCCAGTACCCGGATAGAAGTTCCCTCCTTCATGCCTGTGCAACGAAATGTACAATACCTATACAATTGTTCCCAAAAGGTCAGTTCACAAAAATAATTTACTACATCCGACACTCCAAGAATTAATGAGACGACATCCATAAAGTTAGGCAAGCTTACAGATTTGTTTTGCTCGAATATTTCTTGGGTTCCATTTCCATGATGGACATCCTGCAACAATGGAAGATATTTATATTCGCCTAAACACGTGGTGCAGAGAACAAGTATAGGATTTATATTCGCCTAAACACGTGGTGCAGAGAACAAGTATAGGTTCTACAAAACCACTCAGCATTGAGTTATTATCGACATTACCCAGTCCACAATCAGCACCCTCCTTGCCCCTGCTGCTTGTGTTACTAATGCAGCAACAGCTGCATTATTGTGAAGGCAAAACCCCATAGCATGTCTGATGCCAGCATGATGACCAGGAGGTCGAACCTGATTCACTCAAACATTTTTTAAACCTAATATGGTGCAATTTCAATTTCATGAAGATGTGTAGTTGCATTTTTAAAATGTTAAAATATGGTGAATTTTGACATACCAAAGCGAAACCATTTTTTACACGGCCAGAGAAAATTTCTGTAGCTAGATCAGCGCACAAACCTGCTGCAAGTCTAGCAGCACGTGCTGAATACTCATTAGCGTATGTGTCAGCGGTGAAGTAGCTGCCAGACAATGGGAAAACTATAAGCAGTGAGAGCAAAAGTAACACAAACAAATAAGGTAAACAATACAAGTATGTTTGGCATGCTGGACACTGCAAAGTTACAGGTAAAGTCAAACCTATATAGAAGCTGGCTTGTAATATCAACAGCGTCAATATGCTCTGAAGTGTGGACCTCAAAAGTTAAAAAATATAAACCAGTAAATGACTTGTTTGCAAAAGTATTGAAATTAACAAACTACTCGCAGTTAGAGAGGTCTCCTAGAAGATTAAGTAGCAGCTCACCATCTGGAGCTCTTGTTTCGTGATTTCCCTAGCATGAATAGGCAAGCATCTTCCAGGAAAGACACCTGCAAATTTTGAAATATGGTGAATGCAAATATTACTCCCAAAAGTATAGTATAGCAGAATGGAACATATTAGAATGCTAACGACAGTGAACCAATATACCAGCTGTGGCAAGACTAGCAGCTATAGCTCGAAGACGATCAGGTCTCTCGGGATGCGGATGTGCCTTCACTTCGAACTTATTAAGCACGCCATCAACACATGTTAAAATGGAAACACTTGCACGGAGAAAAGCTTTGGAAAAATATAACAACGAATCATACTTCTGAGTGTAGCAACATTCTCTCGTCGAAACCAACAGCTGTTGAGCTGGTTACAGATGAGGTTCCTAAGATAAAAGAGAAGTGAGTATGCTTACAGTTGCTTAACGTTAGATAACATTTCTTACGGACAAGTTCAAAAAGAAGCAAAACACGTAATTCCTACCTCCACATTTCTCTTCGACTTCAATGAGACCAGTGTCTTTGAAAAACGGAGATGCCAAGTATCCATGCCTCAGGATGCCAGATTCCTTGTGCTCACCACATATCTACATAAAGGAATCACCTTTATTGATGGAAAGCCAATGGACATTGTACACTCACCTCGAGCAATAAAAAAGTAGACTTTAAAACATACATAACAATGGACCATATCACCAGGGTTGGTCATAGTGCAATTAACGCAACACCATTTCACAAACTCAAGGGGCGTAGTCTGCTGCACAGGTTCCCAATCACTATCTTCTTCCTCATCTTCTTCATTCAGCAATGTATCAGCACCGTAGATATCTTCAAACGTCATTTCTCCTCTTGAAGCCCTAGCTCTTTTCTGCATAAGACATAACAATGGCCAACGTCACAACCCATAAACTCTGGAAATGCATTCAGAGTAAAGCCATGGCCTTTCTTTCTAGCTTACGGATGAAACAGCAGATGCGGAGTTTAAGTCTCCATTGCTACTAACTCCATTGCTGAACTCATCAAGGGGGCTTCCTTCACCACCGTTGGCATGTTTTATCTTTGAACCCTCACAGGAACTCTCCAGAGTTTCTACAACCATTGCTTACCTCAGTAGTTACTGAAACTACTCACCAGCTGAAATAAAAATAAATAAATAACTTGAGAAAAAAACAAGAATTCTCGAGAATCTGATTCTCCTTTATGTATTTCGTAATCGATAGCTGATCCAGAACTCAAAAAGATGCCCTTTTTCTGTAATGGAACCAACAAAAATTTCAGCGACGGAGCAAAGGAACTTACTTTTTCTTCCGGCGAAAAAACCTACCACGATAGCGCACGCAGAGACACGACGACGTTTTGGGTTTTTAAGTGTAAAAGATTATTTGGGCTGAATAGATGTGGCCCAATAATAATAAGCCCATTAAGGAATATAGTCAACTACACCCTTTTATTTTATTTCTATTTTCTCCATTCGCTCGGAAAGTGGTACTAGTAAACCTAGCCTTGAGTCGAATTTCCGACTGAACTTGACTGAGTTGACTCTCTCGGATTTGGCATAAAGATGCACAATATTTATGTAAAAATGAAACGAATTGATTTTTTTTTCGTTTCGGTTGATTTTGGTTGTAAGAAAACTTCAAAAGTCAAACACATCCAGATAAACAAAAGCTTAGCTACTTGGAACAAGGAGGAGCAAGCTTATAGGCAGAGGACATTAGTTTGAACCATCGGGTGGTAAACCACTCCAAACTTTACACAGAAGGTGGGAGGCTTAGGGTTTAAATAATCCCGATGAAGACCCGCTAACATTATTAAATATACGCCCAACCCCATCAACAAATGTTAGAAAGTTTTTGTTTTGCTTCTTTTTTTTTCCTTCTAAAATGCGATTAGTGTAATGGCGAATGTTCTAAATAGAAATGACCTTTGTCAGAAAAAGAAATTACCCAATATGATTAAAATAGATAAACCATCCATTGCCAGAAAAATATTGGGGTGTGGGGAGGGGGGGGGTACATGTATGTATAGTTCACAATAAAATTATTGAGTATATATAATAGACTATATATAAATATATATATATATATATATAACAAAAACACACCCGCATAAAAATTATGGAAAAAACGCATAGATAGAGATATAAATAGGGTAAATATGTGAGCCATCTCTTATTTTCATGCCTCAATCATCATCTGTATATACAAATGCGTGTATTGATGATTACTCGTGCGAACAAAGAAGCATAATAATACATTTTACAACAATGTAGAATTTTCCTCTTTTCTTTTTCTGAAACTCCCCAGCTCCTTTTGGTGAAGAAGACTTTTTTTTCTTCTCCCAATTCTTCACTGCCTCCTCCTTTGACTTATCCGTCATTGTTTCTCTCTCTATATGTAACGTTTTTTTGTTTATCTTATTATGAAGGCTCAGGTGTAATCTGATGATTGTCTGATGTTTAAAGGGTGTTTAAAAGGAAGTGAAAGAGAAACGGAGATAAGGAGAAAGTATTCCACACCATTGATTCGGGACCATTGAACAAAACAACCAAAAACAATGGCCACTTGTAGAGTGTGACCGACTAGCTGCCCATTATGGTTGAAAATATTTGATGTATTGTTTTCCTGTCTCCTTTCAGTTCAAAAATGCATTATCGGTAGCGATATTTGTGATAGATTTATTAATATAGAATGAGTGGGTTACGTTAGAATATACAGTTAAGCGCGCGTCCATCCAAATTTGATCTTGATTTTTTGAAGTTTTGCATGGTCAATTTAACTAACCTGCATATTGGTTAACTGTTTTTTTTCTTCTGATGAAACCCCACCAAATTAATTAAAAATACAGAAAAAAGCACGAGCCCAAAGAGTTATCGTTAAAAAAATATTACAAAATTCATATTAAAATGAAATCCAATTAGTACGTAAAATCACTATTTCATCAACTTCCATTTATTGTCCGCTAGTTGTATATGGTAACGATCTTTTAAAAAATTATACATTTCTATTTTTCGAGATTACACATTTTAATCTACCGTTATGCTTCATCTGAAAAACTTAGAACACATATATATATTACACATATATTCACATATATATATGGTTCGAAAAAATATATTTATATACACCACCAGGCTACCAGCACTGTACTAGTGAGTCTTATCATGAGATTAATGACTCTTAGTATTAATATTCAACTGTTAAAACCAAGAGGGTTGAGAAAGAAGAAGTGAAAATCAAGAATGTAAATTACTATAGGATTCAAAAGATATCACCCATTCGTCTGACTCCAGTCATTATGATATCTGGCATTTAAATCTCTGGTCATATAATAATTCAAAACCATAACGAATTAAGGTCAAATCAGTCTTCCTTACAATATGGACAGCTCATTATCGGGTAAATCGCTAGGGACCTCAATACGTAATGTTCATAATCATAAGCTTCTGTTTTCTTATTGAACCACATTAGGTACTTCCATATAACAAAAAACAAAGAATGAATAGAAGGGTAAAGTAGTTTTATACGTGTAGACTATATAGTTACTTATTTTCGACGAATATCATTGATTTATGCGTTTTTCTCTCGTACCACCACTAAACTATCCTAGACAAACATATAATATTGTAATTAATCTTATATTTTCTTTTTGTTATATATGGAACATCGTCTGACCATTCCATCTTTTTAAGTTAGGTTTCCGTTGATTCTAACTTGAAAATGTGTACTGATTGAATCCACAGCTCAAATTAAAAAGAAAAGAAAAAGTAGAGCATTGAGTCTTTGACAAAGATTTATCAAAAAAAAAATAGATAAGACAGAAAATAATTTGGAAGTAAGAGATCTATAAAAATTGCACACCCTTACGGACTTCTAAAATAGATATGAGGATCGGACCACACAGGAGTACCGTTTTCTATCTGTGCTGTCTATCTGTTAGTCCTTATTGTCACAACATTTAGGAAAGTTTTCACTGATAAGGATTGTATATATCGTTTCCAGTCTTAATGCAGTAGTCTTACGTTTGAAGAATAATGTTAATAAACGCCTTAATTATAAATTGAACCCCAAAACAATCAGAAACTGACGTATGGTCTAAATATGGAGATTTTACGAATTTGTAAACAAACAGAAAATATCAACATTCAACTGTTTTAAATAGCAAAAATAAATTAGTAGTTTCATTTTCCAGAAGTAGTGGGGAATCACATGGGAGAATTTATATATATTCAAACGTAGGAAGTGAAAGGTCGAATCCATCACATCTTTCTCATTATGACTGAAAAAAGTAATCAAACCTCATTACGATCTTATTATACAAAGCACGAAAGGGCAATGCCGAGGGGGTAGGGTGCACGTGAAGGTCACGAGGATAAGACATCCCTTGCCTGTTGATTGATATTCACTGAATACAAGTTTTTTTCTTTTGCAAACAATTGATATATTCAAATCAAATTACACTCCATAGGTCCATACTAAAGTTATGAATGGGAGCGGAACAAAAGACAGTTCTAATCAAACATAGCGAGGATATACAGTAAATAAGTTATCATTCACGTTTAATAGAGGAATCAACCAATTTTGTCAAAAATAATAAAAAATAATATAGTAAAAGTGGTCCAGATTTTATGAGGAATATATGTGATCCACTTTACATAGTAAAACCTTACATATTTTTTGTGTTTATACTGTAGATAATGGACTTACAGCATTTTTCATGTTTATAGTATGTATAGCACTTTTTACAAATTGATTTTTTTTACAAACTATCAACATAGGTTAGTTTATATATCAATTTCTTATAAAATAAATTGTTTTGATCACTCAAAATATTATAAAATAATAGATATATGTGAATGTCATTTATATGTTACAATTGCATTATAAATCAAACAAATAAAAATAATAAATAATTAATTAATTTTATTCAATTTGTTTTTTTTTTAAGATTACTACATATCTTCAAAAAACACCAATTTGATCTTCTAAACACATTTTACAATCTAATAAAATTTATTAACAATATATATATATATATATTAGAAAATTTTACATTATACTATTTAATTATTTATCTTATACCACCACTTTTATATATTTTAATGCTAAATATATTTTTGGTCCGTCTCATGAGTTTGATCTGGATTTTTTTCATCTGATTCGTTTAATCCACACTTATTTCACTTACTCTGTTTAAACCAATAGTACAAAAAATCCAACTTACTTCTACATCACTCCACCACCACACAATTAGTTCTTATTTTATCTTATTTTCATTTGAAATACATAGAACAGTTATACATATATATACCTAGGACATAACCCTTTTTCTGGCTTTATATATATTTTGTTTTGTTCTTGCCAACTGGCTTTATGTAAAACCAGCAACCTGAGCAAACAAAAATGGTAGATAGCATGCTCTAGTCATCCTTTTTTTTTGCTCATCTTTTAGATATTATTGAAAAATTCATAACTGAAAAAAATTATAGTTTGTATTACTTTATGTATTTGATACATTTTTACTTTATAATTAGAAGTTGTCAATAAACTAGCAAAATACCTGCCAAATACCCAGTTGAATCTGAAAAAAAAAGAAAAAAAAAAGTACCCGACAGATTACTCTTGAAAGATTCAAAAGTGAGCCTGATCGGTCCCAAGTACTTTGTCTGGATCGAACGTCTCTAAAATTTGGCACAGTAAAAGCGTCATTACAAATTGAAAGTCATATGTTCTAAGAAATAAGACATCAATCCAGAAGACAGGCTTGTTGGAGGATTCTTTTTTTTTAATTCAATTGAAGGTTTATAAATTTCAAAACCGCCAGACCAGACCAGACCAATAAACCAGACCGAAAATTATAGGAGAGCGAAAGAGTGAAAAAAAATAAAAAGAGAGTAGAAAAAGCAGAATAAAAATCTCTCTCGGGCATTTCATCGAACACTTTAAATGCATGCTCCCAGCTAAACCGAATCTTCATTGATCTGACCGAGATTCTCTTCTTCTTGTCTCTTCTTCATATCCTTCTCGTATTGCCTTAACGCTTCCTCCATCTTTGCCTGCGTAAAACCCCAAGTTTCAAGAAAAACACAAACTACAAGAACCACCCACAGTCTAAAGTGGAGCACAAGCTTCTTAGAGAGAAGAAGAAGAAGAAACCGACCTTGTAGCTAACTTCGACGCGATGCATTACGTAGAATCCGAGCGTCCC
Source organism: Sisymbrium irio (assembly GCA_000411075.1). Taxonomy (NCBI): domain Eukaryota; kingdom Viridiplantae; phylum Streptophyta; class Magnoliopsida; order Brassicales; family Brassicaceae; genus Sisymbrium; species Sisymbrium irio. Next base: position 334,401 of record KE153722.1, on the reverse strand, counting down.
ACCGAGAAGGGTTCCAGCTATGATCCGTGCGTAACCCCATGTCTGCGAGCTCAACGCCATTTTTCCTCGCTTTTCTTCGATTCCAATCTTCAGCTTTCAATGTCCAATGTTTGGTTTACTTCGCCTTTTCATTTACCGGAACCAAACAATAACCGTTCCGGTCCGTTCTATTCCTATTATTTTTGTCTGGATTACTTTTGGTACGTCTCTAACCAAGCTCATATCCGGTTTGGTTCAGATCCTTATTAACTAAATAAAATTAATTAAGGGAAACGATGATTTGGTTATCTTTACGTTCGAACTTGTCGGGAAGTGTATCAAGAACTGTTCGAACTTGTCGGGAAGTGTATCAAGAACTGTTAGGGCAAGTGTATTGAGGGTTCACACCCAATATCACACAATTCTCAACAAAAAAAAAATAATAAAAAATTAGAATTTTGGTGAACTTCTTTTCCAAAAGTTCAATGGTAAGATACAGATTCATCACTATTTCGTGAATCTCATACCACGTGGCGGCCCGCAATGGATCCGATTAACTTTTTCTTTTTTGGAAAAAAATAAATCAAACGAAAATATAAAAAAAATATATTAAAAACACTTATATATATTGTTAATAAATTTTACATGAACCACTAGAATGCACATGCTCTTACATGAACCAGACACTGACACATATATGTGTGTTTTACAATAAATTTCATCAGCCAACTGTATTAAATTTTTCCAAATCGAGTTTTGGGATTTTTGTTACAAATATTTTACCAGGGGTGATCATATTTAGCTTTGTTGACAAAAAAAAAAAGAAGAAAAATGAAAGAAACAAGCACCCTCTTTGTTTTTCTCTTCTCTAAAAAGATGATAAACCCTTAAAATAACTTTTTAAAACATTTTTCATGCATATATGAGAATCAATGTTTCGTTCTCTAAAACTCGCTCATGCATATATGAAAATCAATGTTGTGGTTGTTTGGAAAAAAAAACTTTAACAAGTAATAATTTTGAATATCATCTATATTATTATGATTAAATAAAAACATATAAATAGTTCTAAACAATCAATTTAGTACGAGGAATGACATATAATGGGGAAAAAACATACGTAATATATGTACAATAATTTTTTTAGTGCTACAGTTACCATACATTGACAAGAAATTTTTTTTTTTTTTTGACCCTTCATTGAGAAAAATATATTGGAGGTACTTATATGTATAGTTGGCAAGAAAAATATTGAGTAATCAACACTGTAACAACAAGAATACACCCGTATAAAACTGAGAGAAAAAACAACGGAAAAGATGAATTATGTCCTGCGAGCTATATATCTCTCCTATTCATGCCTTTATTTATCAATACCCAAATACGCAAATGTGTGTATTGATGATTACTCGTGCGAACAAAGAAGCATAGCAATACATTTTCCAATAATATAGAACCTTCCTCTCTTCTTTTTCTCAAACTCCCGAACTCGTTTTGGTGAAGAAGACTTCTTCTTCTTCTCATAGTTCTTCGCTGCCTC
>KE153722.1:303502-321406 GCA_000411075.1 Sisymbrium irio | reverse complement strand
TTATAATTAAAATGAGTTAATTAGTGTTTTTAACATGTTTTTAATTGTCTAAATATTATAAATATTTTAATAAGATAAATTGTAAAACCCCGTAGTTATAAAAACACCAACATGTTTTGCTACGTGAATAATATAGATGTTAAATTAATTTATGTTACTTTCAGTATATATTTATCATATACATATTTTTATGTTATTTTTTTTATCTTTATTAAAATTTGATTCTACAGTACTTTTATGTTACTTTCAGTATATCTTTCTTTGTATAAAAATAATTTATTTATTATATTATTTAATTATTTTTATTTGATTTAACATCTAGTATATATTGTTTTCTTATTATTATTTTCGTTTTAATTAATTAGAGAAGTAAAAATTATTATTTTAAATTATTTAGATTCATATCTAATTAATATATTTTTATTTATAATAATTAATCTCTACATGATTATATGTGATCAAATTATAAAATTTATTATAATTTACATTTTTTAAATTATCCTTAACAAAATTAAATATTTAAATCTCATTCACAATGGATGACATATGAAAGTTGTTATATTCATAAATATTTTCTGTTTTAATATAAATATCGGTTTTTCACTTTTTCTAAAATTACAAAATAAAATGAAAATATCTATAAGGACTCTTCTATTATTATAGATATCCATATTTAAAAAATTACAAAGTTGCCAGGGTCCATGATATAAACTAAAATAATTTAGTATTAATTTATTGAAGTGATGTTAATTTAGCTAATTATAATATCATTTATTATAAGTGATGTTAAATTATTAATATTTTTATCATTTGTAATTAAATTATTTAAAATAGCATCACTCCATTTTATGAAATGATGTAGTTCAGCTTTTTTTTGTAGTGAATAATATATTATTTTCACCTTCGCGCTCCTCATCTAATCATATTCTTTATTCCACCAGATTTTGTTGTAGTCAATGTCAAAACTATTATCGGTAAAGAATCGTGTGAACAAAATTACATTCGAGACAATGGATGAGAAGCAAAAGCATATTTGCACTGTACGTAAGTGCTCAGGATGTAAAAATGTGAGTTTTGACGACTTCTGAACAATATATCCTTGTATGACAATGTAATTCATGAAAGCCTTTTGTTTTTATTTTTTGTTCTCTCCCTTTCATCTCTAGCAGCTCCAGAATCAAAGACTTGAGAACAAGCTCGACGACAAACTCATTTCGGCGATAAGGTTACTTCTGTCTAAAGACGAATGCGAGGGCCGGTTTGTCTCAAACTATCAGGTTCGAAGTGAATACACTCAGGCATACAATGGTGAGCAAGAACCCAAGAGCCAGCTTCTACATTGATAAACAGAGCTGGATACCAAACACCGGTTTACAAATCAACAATGGTGGATAGGAGATTAGTGAGCAGCGGTTCGTAGCTAAGGTTGGTTTTGGCGGGTTGGAGTTTGAAGACAAGCCATGTGATACTGAGAAAGATGAAGAGGAAGGTGCAGCTCGTGAGGATTCGATGTGGTTACAGCGAGAGGCTAACATGAGTGTGAAGTTTCTTATAACACCAGTCTATATGGATAATATTTTTTTTTTCCACGTTTCTTGTAAAAACAGACAAAAGACATCCCATTTTATTTACTCTTTCAGCCCATTATCAGGCCCAAACAAATATAATTCTATTGTGTTGTGCTCGCTGCAGTCACTGCAGAGATTCTCCAAATATTTCGTAAATTTACATCAACGAAGAGGTTATACAAACAACAATATAACCAAACCTAATCAGTTGACAACTTTTTATTTAGAACTAATCAGTTGACAATTTGACATCAAATTTGACCACAGCTGTTCGAAACTTTAGCTTTTGTACGACAAAACAAAGTATCAATATTGTATATTTTATGCGCATGCATTGTTTATATTATATACATCCATACTAATTTCTTTCAAGCATGCCTACCTTAGTATAATGGCACAGTCACCCTAACTGAAGCATCAATTATACTGTCTGTTCGTTTCTTTTTTGCAATTTTGGCTTTGACAAAGGAAAACTCTATTATTGCGTCTTTCATTATAATGTTTTTAAACTTTTATGTATATAAAATAGTATTAGACGAATCTTGAGAAAGATAATCAATGAAGTATATGATGGATAAAAACATAAAAGTCTTATGAATACTTATAATTTATTATAAACCGTTATTGATTTAGTGCAAGTAAAGTGGGATAGGAAATGGATAGGAGGATTAAATAAGATGAAAAAAGAAAATAAATGAAACGCAACAACCAAGGCCAAAAGGGTGCGTTACCATTAATTCAGGGAAAGCGAAATAAACCCAAATCTCGTCTAACGAAGTTAACAACTTACCAACATCTTTATTTCATTAAATTTTTAACCTAATCTAGATCACTCCTATACATACACCCAAAGCATTCGACGGTTAATTGAAAATCGAGTGTCCGCTAAAGCTATAACTGGAGTAGTTTCCAAACTCCTCTCAACAGTCGACCAGTAGTTTTCAAATTGGTTTTTGATATAAACAGTTAAAAGATACCGCAGAAAAGTAATTGCACGTAGACACGCATCTCTAGGAACTTAGTAAATGAATTATCATTTGTAGTAAGAAATTAGCAGGTCCAATCCCTATCAACTATACGACCTACTACACGGGTTGTCCGTACACTAAGCTGTAATTTGTGTTAAATTCTACAAGTACGTTTCTTTTCTCGAGGGCATGAAAAAATATACTCACCTATACAGTATTTTATTATGCTGTGATCATATGGATAAACACTGATATTTATAATTTCATATATCTCTATTTGAGTTATTTTACACCAGTTCAAAAACTTTAAAATTTATTTAGACAGGATGATAAATTATTGACGTCGCTTTTATAACCACAGCAATTCTGGCGTGACTCTCTCCGCAACTTTTATTTTTTTCCCTATAAGTAAAACATTTTCTCCCTCTTTGCCTCTTCCACCTGAAAACCCACTTATCTTGGCCGCCGGAGTAAATGGCTTCCACGCGACTTTTTTCTCTCCTCTCCATCCTCACTCTCTCTCTTCTCCTCACCACGACCGATGCTTCCTCTCGCTCTCTACATACTTCACACGAAACGACCGAGCTCGACGTCGTTTCGTCTCTCCAGCAAACACAACACATCCTCTCAGTAGACCCGACTCGTTCCTCACTCGCCACCACCGTACCCGACCTCAAAACCGAGTCTTACCCGGTTTTCCTCAACTCGTCTTCTCCACTATCACTAGAGCTTCACTCCCGAGACACTCTCGTCGCATCTCAGCACAAGGACTACAACAGCCTAGTCCTCAGTCGTCTCCAGCGAGACTCATCTCGAGTCGCCGGGATAGCCGCGAAAGTCAGATTCGCCGTCGAGGGTGTGGACAGATCCGATCTCAAACCCGTTGACAACGAGGAGACCCGATACCAAACCGAGGATCTAACGACACCTGTCGTGTCGGGAGTTAGCCAAGGAAGCGGTGAGTACTTCTCTCGTATCGGTGTCGGAACTCCGGCGAAAGAGATGTTCATGGTGCTCGACACCGGAAGTGACGTCAACTGGATGCAGTGCCAACCTTGCTCCGACTGTTACCAACAATCCGACCCGGTATTCGACCCGGCTTCATCTTCCACGTACAAATCACTAGGTTGCACCGCTCCACAGTGTGCTGCTCTTGAAGTCTCCGCTTGTCGCTCCGCAAAGTGTCTTTACCAAGTCAGTTACGGAGACGGGTCTTTCACCGTAGGAGAATACGCTACCGATACGGTGACGTTTGGTACATCAGGTAAAGTAGACAACGTTGCTTTAGGTTGTGGTCACGATAACGAAGGTCTCTTCACTGGAGCAGCCGGTTTACTCGGTTTAGGAGGTGGAGCTTTGTCAATGACTAATCAGATAAAGGCCAAGTCTTTCTCTTACTGCCTCGTTGATCGTGACTCGGGGAAGTCGTCGAGTCTTGATTTCAACTCGGTACAACTCGGAGCCGGAGACGCAACCGCACCGCTTCTACATAACAGCAAGGTCGACACTTTCTACTACGTTGGGCTCAGTGGGTTCAGTGTCGGTGGTCAACAAGTCTCGATCCCTTCGTCGGTGTTCGAAGTCGACGCTTCGGGAGCTGGAGGAGTGATCTTGGACTGTGGAACCGCCGTGACTCGTCTTCAGACTCAGGCTTATAACTCGCTGAGGGACGCGTTTGTTAAACTCACCACGAATCTCAAAAAGGGAACGTCGAGCATCTCTCTCTTTGACACTTGCTACGATTTCTCGTCGCTCTCCACCGTGAAAGTCCCGACGGTAGCGTTGCATTTCACCGGAGGAAAGTCGCTTAATTTGCCGGCGAAGAATTACTTGATTCCTGTTGATGATGCCGGGACGTTCTGCTTTGCTTTTGCTCCGACGTCGTCTTCGCTGTCCATCATCGGGAACGTGCAGCAGCAAGGGACACGTATCACTTACGATCTAGGGAATAATGTTATCGGATTGTCAGCGAATAAATGCTAAAGGTGGATGATTAGTAGTTTTACAGATAATACTATATCAGTAAAACTCTTTAGTTCTTGGTTCTTTAATGGAAAAACAAAAAAGTTTGAAGTGTGAATTTCTCTTTTATCTTTTTTTATTATTTTTAATTAACTAGAAGTTATTTTCGACTATTTATCTATTAATCATAAATTTGAAAATGTTGTCTGAACGAGAAGTGTTTTAGTCTTTGTTTGATTTCTACTAGTTTGTCTTTAGTGAGAAGAACAAGGGTAAAAAAAAGTACAATCTCATAAAGTATTTTGAGTTATTAAAAAGCAGAGCCTTACTGTAACTAAAGAAAAGTCTTCACAAAAGACTTTTGGTGTGGCCCCTATCTTCTGGAGTATTTTTAATCTGTTGTCTGAATCTCCCAACTGTATGAAATCAATCAATGTGAATGTAAAGTTTTTTTTGTTTTGACTCAAATGTGAAAAGTGAAGCCAGGGTCGAGAATCAGCTCTTTCTCACGTTAAAAATTAAACTTTTTACATGGAACTGTGAGCGAGTCGGATTATCTGTATAATCAATAGATTGCCGATTAAAATAGTCAAAGACACCACCGTACTACTTATCCACAATTTATGTATTGGATTTTATCTTTTTTGTTCACATTAATTATGGAATAAACAGAACAAAAACGTGGAAAAACCATGTCATTATGTGCGTCAAGCTTACATGCACAAAGCCACGTCTTGGTACGATAGACAAGGGTGGACTTTAGGGTGTAGAGCATCATTATTAGGGATATCTATAAGAATTTTTTATAAATTTAAAGAAAATAAAAGAAAGAGTGTCATAGTTTTTTATTTGGGAATTATAATAGACCGTTCATATGTTATAAGAGACCCACTTTTACAAATGTCAATTTGCTATTAGTTTAATCATAATTTTGATTAAATTATTATTATTTTGTTTTTTTTAAAATACTTATCATAGTTTCACCAATAATAATACTTTTATTTAGGATAGCTATTTTACCGACTACCGAGTAAGTCATGTGCATATGAAGCCACGGGTTAGTTTGTTGGGCCGTTTCTTTTTTCGTCATAAAAGTCATTTCCTCTGATTTATTTTTTCGCATCCAAATTTTTTTTCTATGAATATCCATTTTTCTCGTAGTAGGATGGGTGCTTCTTAGTGATGGATGATACGGTCCATACGGATCAATATTTGCGGTGGTGTCTGGTACATGTAAGGTTATAGAAAAAAGATTCAAAAAGTTATAAGTTTTAACAACTTCAAGAGAATGCCATATCGTATTTAAAGTTAGATGACGTAAACGGAACAGGTGGCGGCAGAACATTCTTATCGGAAATTCAAAATGCCATCTATGTGTTCCGATCAATCATCTGGGAGAATTTCACAATTTCGATTATTAAATCTGGTATTTTAGATCGATCGGTATATAAGTTCTTTTGCAAACCTATCAGCATATTTTCGTACCAAAAAACAAAAATATTGTCAAGACTCAAAAGTTAATTTAGTTAATTTAGAACCTATCAGCATATTTTCGTACCTTAGTGAATAGCCATAATTTTATCGTTGAGAAACATTACGATTCCGATTAGTAAGTTCTGAATCACATAATGTAACAGAATAAAAGTGACGTTGCATTATGACGGTTTATATTTAGTAATCCTGTTCCGTAAAATCATTAGCTAAGAAATTATATCATTTTATATTCTATCGTTTGTTTTTTTTTGGGGATCTAATTCCAGGTATTATTAATCGAAGTCTTCTAATTTAGAAAATCAAATCATAAATTCCGTATGTACACAAATATTATTATCACTGAAATTGTATAAATTATTCTTTTTGTCTGGATTTTATACGTTAGATATTAACGAATTAGTTTGCAATATGTAGGTGTTAGATCTACACGAAATTTCCCATCTATAATCCTTCTGTTTTGTAACTGCATAGTCTGGAGAAGCGGATATATTTTTTCACGGTCGATGCGAAAACGATTACTGCATGAACAAGGTTTTATCGACAAATTAGTGTATAAGATCATTATCGAATGTCACCAAAGAAAGTTCGCATTGAGGGTGATGCCTAATCAAAAACATAGCGACACGGTAAAGTAGACTAACCCAAAAAGAATCATCATAAATATCTTATGTTTTAAATGGGAAAGGGGTTTGGAATCCTTACGAATTAAGCTAGCTGCAATACAAGTTAGATTAGGGGTAATGATTTTTAAATATAGATCAGCACTCTTTTACTTATTTATTTGAACCCTCTTGCTAATGAATTTTTAATGCTAAACGTCCGAGTGTTCTTGAAATATATATACCATATCGATGCTTCAATCATTCGTAACCGTTTTGAGAAAATTACCAATGCATGGACGTAATGTCGTTGGGGGTAATTAGAGATGAGATAAGAATCACATGCAAGAGTGGCCCGCCATTTCATTATGCTCCTTTCGAACAATGCCATATGAATGCTGCCTACGCAATTTATGTCTTTAAGATTTTAAATAATTTCTACGGCATAACTTCCCTCACCAACAAATATTAATTAACATTAGTTGTATGCGTGGTGACCATATATATATATATATATATATATTTATCATTATCGGAAACAGTTGTATACGGTACTCGATCATCTATGATACTCAAAAGCATCTCTAATTTCATTCTATATTTCATTCTATATTTCATTCTAAATTTTGTTCTAGAGTAAAAAAATTATCGTTTACTTTCCAAATTTATAAAATAGAATAAAAATGATTACATTAAAAGTGGAGTAATTATATTCATTATTCATTAATTTATTTTGGAATAAAAAACTGAAGTAAAGTTGGAATAAATTCAACTCCATTTTAAAGTAAAAATGGAGTAATACATATTGGAAATGTTCAAGGTTTTTAAATCGCTGCTTATTTGTGATTGGTCTGTCCTTAATTGTTTCCGATCAACTCATCCTATATGTGATTTGATTTATAGCCATAGAAATATTATACTGGTGCACTGGTGCTTCACGGAGTGATTTTGAGGATACTGATCTACATCGTTTAGTATAATACACAGAACGTAAACTGGTAACAAAATAAGACGAACATTTATTTTACACAGTGAAAAATATCATAACTGGAAAAAAATATCCGCCAGTTTATGAAGTGTATGGTCCATTTAACTTTATACGCTGCCCGCTAGGACGAAAATAAGTAATCGTTAGAATTTGTGAACAATGTTGTATGTTCTAATCGAACGAAAACACTATGCTAAGTGATATTGCTAATTCGTTCGGTTGTTGACAGTTTTTTTCGGGTAGATTAATGATGAGTCGAAACAAATAGTTTATGTAAAATTATGGCTAAACGCCTAACCCATACGTGACTAACCATGAACTTCAGAATAATGATCGTATTCAGGAACTTGAACCATTGTCATTATTTTTCTAATAATAAATGTTTTTCCAAACCTTTACTATATTAAGACAGTACAATAACATAACAAAAATTAATAAAGACGCTTGACAAATGTACTGAATGTTCAAGGTTTTTTTGGCTTAAAATCAGATCTGTATATTTGTGTAGATTTTGATATCAGGAAAACTTGTTTATCAGAATGTTCAGGCAAAGGTATTTTATACAGATACAAAGTCGGCGAAACCAAGAACTGTACAAATACAAAATCAATCACAATATAAAATTGATTTTTATCTGCAAGACTAAAATCTTATCTGAACCAAGAAATACGATATTCATATTCACCCAATAGTTTGCTTTTTGGATAATTGCATAATAGTGATGTATTAGCACCTAATGGTTGCATAGAAGTGATGTATTAGCACCTATTGATTGCATAGAAGTGATGTATTAACAAATTTTAAGCGTCGTAATTAGCCAAAAGGGACAGGAAAGTAAAGGAGCACCGTTCCCTCGTGGTCCCATTACGTCCGTGGACCCACTAGAATCTATTTGTCGGTAAGAATTAAACCCAACAGAAGATGACACGTGGAACTATAGCCTCGCGTATGATGAGCATTACCAGTACTAGTTTCACATTAGATTGCGGTCACGTGGATATAATACATGACGCCAAAATATTACTATTTTTTCGTCAATAATAATACATTTTAACCATTACAATATACGAATAATAATACGTATCATACAAATTGCAATTGTCCTTAAGAAAAAATAATATCGATATAACGGTTTTTAATAATATATTCTAATTGAACTTTCATCCTTAATCCTTATATAGGTTATTGTCAAGTCACCATACTAATTATCACAAAAATTCCATATCATATTTGAATTACAGTTAAAGTCAACATTCCAGTCACCATTTGAAGAGTTTGTTCAACAAAACTAAAATAAATCAGCAAAAATTTACTTAAACATATTTTTAATTAAGATATTGTTTTTAAAATGAGATTTTTTCATAAACAAACAAAATTATCCAAAACGACATGTTTGTTTGGTTTTGAAAACGAAAAAAGAAGATTAGTGTGGGTTATACAAAAGATCTTCCCATTCAGTTCTTGAGAGCAATCCGGTCTACTTCAAAAGCCATGACATGGATGTACTCAAGCGAACCATCAGCTTTCCTATAGTTAAGCTATGGTCATTCTCTAGTTTTCTCCACCAAATTTGCGAATTTGTAGTGATGATTCAATTGTGACACATATCTCTCTACCTTACAGAATAAGCTACGCGAAAGAAATGTTTTCGATATTCTTAAGGGACGACATTTGAAAAGATAATGAAACCTCAGACATGTGAAAGGATAATGAAACCTCAGATTGACATTTATTTAAAAAACCAAATTGTGGATTTTCAAAACCGAATTTCAGAAGGCTGTCTAATATTAAATGAAGGCATAACTAAGCAAAAAAATATATACGAAAAATTAGGATCATGCAAAGACAAAACAGAATGCGACATTAAATGCGTTTTGTTCAGCTGATTTATAGTAAAGAGTGTCATGCAAATTCATTAAATTCTACTTACAAGTTCCAAGATGCACATCACATTGGATACTTCTCGTGATTACTCTATTCACATATTGATTCCTTTACCTGAATCTTGTAGGATAAATTGGTTTGGAGTTAGGAAAAATTGTAAAATAGAGCAGCTTAACATAACGAATGAACATATATGGGGATATAAACACGCCTTTGTAGGGTCTAAGCAATTATTAGACCTTTCACATCTATGCTTGAGGGGGATGGGACTTGTTTTAAAGGTGATGACAAGTTATTATGGGGGACCTTATTTGTCAAAGCAGTATTGGCTTTTAATACTGAAACTAAATCATGGGGAGTGAAAATGAAAGGAAGGACAATATAGTGAAACTTACTTGGAATAAAAACCAAAATCAAATGACCATCCTTGTTGGGCGGTTGACCAAAGTTGACAGATGAAGAAGACTCGTAAGAACTTTGAAAGAGTCAAGTCGCCAAGTGGTGTGTTTGTATGACTCTTTTCTTCCGGACTTCAATCTTTGCGTGAGCTTTGCGGTTGTATATATGTTCAACAGTTTTCGCGGAATTACCTTTTCTTTCTGAGTGTTTCTTTCCTATATCTCCTCGTTAATTTAGCACTTGATATATCATTCGGTCTATATAAAAGTTGGGCATTTGTAAAAGTAAAACTTCTCTGTGGCTTTTATATATGTATATATATCTAGTGATTTGGATCCCTCTCTGTACAAAAGATTCATAATCCCACTGTTTTTAAAATTGCCCACAGAAGAATATAAGAAGAAGAAAATAGAGAACAAAAAAGCGAAAAAGTTTGAAGGATGAATGATTAAAAACCGCGAGGGAGGTTTGTGGTTGTTTCTGTCATCGGAGTCTCCTCAGCTCCATGGCTAACCCAACAAAGAAGAAAGAAAAGGAAAATGAGAAAAGGAAAATGAGAATCAAAAAGATAACGGAGTTATAAACAAAAAAAAAGAAGTAAAAAAACAAACACAAATTGGTGGAATTTTTACCTGAGATAGCTGAGAGCAGACATACGGTAGAGACAAGTGAAGACAAGTACATGCAATCCTATTGTGTAGAAGAAAGCAAATGTCCTCGCATATCTGAAAGAAAACCGACTAAGCCACACCATTCTGTGGTGTATGTAGTTTGAATGTGAAGAAAAAATAAGAACGAGCGGCTTACTTGTTCCCTAGAAGGAAACGGCCACTGCTTAGCGTAATCCGATCTCTAATTCCCAAATCTTTGATCCGTTGCTCTCTTTCCTGTTGAACACACACATAGTCGAATTTTTACATGAGGCCGGATTGGTTAATACTAAGTAAGGCTAAATAGAAGAATGGTTTTAACCTTTTTCGAGAATGCTGCAAATGGGTTGATATCATCCTCATATATTTTCTTGTATTTAGATTCGACATCCGAGCTGAATCCACTTTCGAGATCTTCCACATACTGAGTTTGGACAACATTTCAATCAACCATGGAAAAGGGTTTAACGGAATTGTAATGTAGAAAAGAAAATACCTTTTTTGATCCTCGGGAAACAACTTTATCATGGTTATAGTCTTGGACATAACGGATTTTGCCATAGAGTTTGACGTTGTCTGCTTTGGTCTTCTCCAATTCGTCTGTGAGAAAGCCTATCTTCTCTTTTAATCGCCTTATTTCCTGCAACATAAGGAGAACACAGAATATTCCACTTAAATGACTTTAACCAGAGATAGAGAAGACGGAGGAAAGTGGGATCTTCCAAGTGCACTACTGTTACCTCTTCTGTTTCCCGCAACCGTGCTCGGAACCGATCTCTTTGGCTGCAGATAACTTTCAGCATTGAGCTTTGATCTTGATCTGACGGAACATGTTTCTGATCCATAGGCTAATCCAAAGGAAGCAAAAATGATCAAGAGCAGCAATTAGCGATAAGTTTGTTAGGTGTGAGGTATATATTACTCAAACTTTCAGATGTTTTGGCATCGAATGTCAAACATTATGTTTTCCTTCACGGCACAGATAGAAGGCAAAGTAAGCATACAAATTAGACCACTTAAAATTATCTAACTAGAAAACCCAAAACTATATGTTACTGGTTATATATCTAGATCTTAGTTCTGAACCACTTGTTCCTTTCCCATATCTTTCGGGGTATTTTCTCAGCTTCAAGAGTGTTGCATGAAATATTACATGACTCATGTTAATAGGTCAGACAAAAGTACCTCAGACTGCTCAGGCACACCTGCTTCTGAGAACTCCCACTCATCAAACAGAGCACCTTTTCGCTCTTTTGAACTGTAACCCTGTGATACAAGTAGAGAAGGTTTTAAGTATAATCAAAGTATTTGATATGGTTTCTCTTCTTGAGTAGCACATATACAATGTTTGTTGTGTGTATAGAATGAGAAATCCTCATAATCTCGGTAAAATAAAATAAAACACATGTAAAAATGAAGCATGAAAGGAATCCGAAAACAACAAACAAATACAAAGAGAAGAGAAAACTTAAAATGGTAACTAACACTCTTACATACCTTCAAGATATCATCCTCCAAATTTTGAATCAGTTTTTGCTGTTCGTTAACCTTAGCTGTTAGTTCTTCTCCCCTGGCTTCAGCCTTCTCAAGCAAGGAGGTTTTCTCAGAAAGTTGAACCTGGGATAAAAAAAAGTGGTTCAATCGACCAATGACATTGACTTGTGCATTTTCATGTCATTGAAAAAGGAAAGAGTAACGAAGACACATAATTACAGTAGTGCCGGTTCATTCGGTAGAAGGTTATGTACCTTTAATTGAGTGACCTCATGCTCCATTTTTCTGTTTTTATCAAGAAGAAGTGACTCCATTCTGCTCATCTCTTCACCAGTGGTAGCAGCATCCCAGTCCTCGGCCTCAATTGAATTGTAGCCTACAGCCTAATACGCAATAACAACATTACACATTACACGATAATATTATTACGAGGAAGAATAAAGGATAGATCTATGGCAAAAAAGTCAGTTAGAAGAAAAAGAAGGAAGCACCCAAAAAACACCAGAAATAAATACCTGTAGAATTTTCACTTTCTTGCGCAGATCATCAACTAATTTTGCTGATGGTCTTTCTTGAAGCTCTTTTTTCATCTCATCAATGATAGTATCCTAGTTTAATACAAATATATATACAGTCGGCATGCAAATATTAGATATGGAAAGCGATAGGAAACTGATCACGAAAACAAAGTAAAAATCCTCAGCATAAGTGACATAATGTAGCACTAGTTTCACCTTTTTATTGAGCAACGAATTCAATTTCTTTATCTCGGCAACATGATCTTCTCGCTCATTTGCTAAAGCTGTCTCAACATTGTGAATCTCCATATTAAGCTCTGATATAATCTTCTCCTTTGCAGTTAAAGAATTCTCCAGCATATTATTTGAATCTACATTATCACTGTTGAACGAGCACAACAAAATTACAAAAATTAAAACAAAGCAAAAAATTAGATGAGACCTATTTCACATTGTGCCTTGTAAAATGTACACATAAGAGTCTACTAGCTCACCTATTCTTGTTTTCAGTATCTTCATTAGCTGTTTGGAGCTGAGATCGTAGATGCCCCTGTTACAAACCAATAAGAAAATTAGGGCGCAAAATTCCCTGGTTTATCTTGTGGCATTCCCTTAATTAAAACATGACATTTAAAGCGCATTCTGCGAAAGACCTTTTCCCTCTCAAGTGAAAGGAGTCGCGTTTGAGCACGCTCCACTTCATCCATCAATAGACTAAGTTCAGATTGCTTTGTGGCTTTTTCTTCGTCTGATGTTATAAATAAAAGTAGTGCGTATTAACAAGACAAGAAGGAAAAAAGAAACAAAAAAGATTGAAATTAAAAGTAATAACTTTTCAAGAAGACTGATTATGTAAAGAATACTATCCCGATTATGAAAGCACAAAAATGATTCACCATATTCAGGGTCAATGCACAACCTGATTGAGCACGAAGTTCAAAAAGTTGGCTCTGTGCTAGCTCATGCAATTTTTGCATAGTGGAGACACTGTCTTTTGCTTGCCTTAACTGATCTTGCAAAGCTTGCTCCCTGTATAAAAGGTGAATATGGAAATATTGGTGATGGCTCAAAAACTCCTCGACACCCAAAGCACTCAGGGAGAAAAAATATTTTACCTATCCTTCAAAAGCTCCAACGTTTTCTGATTTTCCTCAGCCAGATTTCGTTGCTTGATCTCAACAACCTCCTTAATTTTTTCTTCCATCTGAACCCAAATGAACAACACGATATCACTGTTAATCTTGAACAGTTACAAGATCAAAAAATAGCATCTCTATATAGCTCGTCTTTGTGGCTCGGTGCATAAGTTTGCATTTGATTTTGACCTCCCCGAATAGGCTCAAGCATTCAAGGAACCTAAGCTTTACTGATAGTCACATTGGTTTAGTTGTCCCTATACCAACTGGAATAAGAGAAGAAAAGAAGCTGACCTGCTGTTCAAGCTGGCGGTTCCGTTCTTCTAGTCTCCTAATTGTAGCCTGTTGATTTTTAAGATGAGTCGCTTCTGTCCTAAATTCCTCAAGTTCAACTTTCATTTTTCGATTCTCAGATTCCACTTCAGATAATTTACGCTCTTGCTCCTGAAATACACCAAATAGTAAGTTCAGTTGCATATCATTCAAGCTAGAGGACTTAAGGTTTCTATTATGTTAACATTAAGGTAGTTGGAGAATTACAGCAATAGAAGCAAGAGCAGGAAAGGGATCTGGTGCTTCATAGAGTTTCTGATAGATGTTTAGGAAAGCATTCTCTCCAAACTTGGCCCTCTTGGTAATATTATCAACTTCTTCCTGATATCCCTTAAGCAAGGAGTTAAACATACCAAGCTTATCCTCAGGCGATGCTTTCTTAAAGTCTGTTACCATAATATAAACCACAGAATATGTTAACATCTGCCATTATATTCCCTCATAACTTAAATGTCTTAAACACCAACAAAGGTGAAGCAGAAAGTACCCCTGGTGCTCTCTGCAAGCTTCCGCCGATTCTTCTGGCTGTTTTCTTGATTCTCAGCTATTCTAAGCCCTTGTTCGTCAAGAAGACTTTTCTCTTTCTCCAAATCAAACTCTGAAAAACAAACATTTTCAAGACTGGTGAATCATTTGAGTAAAAGCCTTTTTCTATCAAACCAGATGAACAGCAAGCAACCACAGATTCACAGAACCAGCTATCGAATTGAGATTCAATGTCAAAAAAACAAAAGCAGACTAATCGAGATGTCACTAGTACTCTTTCTTTCCAAAAACTAAAAAAGAATTGAAATTAACAATTAAAGCAATCAACTGCAACTTTCTAAATCCGATCACATTAAGCTATTATTTCGTTCTCCGGAACATCCAATGGCAATCTCATAGTTTGATTCAGCCTAACTTACTACTTCAATATCGAAATCTCTCCAACTGCAACAAGCTACTCCTCAGCTTCTCACATCGAGTCGAAGCAAAACGAATAGATATCTCGAAGAGTGAATCTGAAACAAACCTTTCCAAAAACTGGTGACGACAGGAATGGGAGAGGAGGAGGAAGAGGAAGAAGAGGAAGGAGGAGGAGTTGTTTTATCTCTCTCCGATCCATCTTGCAACGTCTCCATTCTCCTCGTATTCGGATCCCGATTTCGCTCTCCGGAGAACACAAGCAACGCTTAGAGTACGAAGAAAGTTTCTGGGAGAGTGATTTTGTTTCTTCGAATCAATTCAACAAAGCGAATTAAGAGAAATTTTACGAGTGTTTGTTTTTTTTTTCCTGGAAAATTTTCTACTCCGATCGGATCTGCTGATACATTAGAGTTTTGGTGGTAAAATAGTAATTTGCTGCTTAAAACGTTCCTTCTTATTAACAGGCTTAAAACTATTTGACCAGAAGCGGGCTATATTAATTCTAATGGGCTTCTACTTAGGCTAGTCAAAGGCCCACTATATATGTCTAAAACTTGCACAACAACCATTTCCAAGTCCATAACAAAATAACTACTTGGGTTATTCAAAGGCCCACACTATACATGAGAGAAAAGGAGAATTGTTGGATTTTTTTTTTTGGTTATTTTCACCCAATCAAAAACGCGCTGATAAAATTGTAATAGATACTATTCTAAATTTAAAATAGAATCCTAGATTTTTTTTTGGTTTTAATGTTAAGTAAAATCCTAGATTTTGCTATTATGATAGTGACATACTACACCTTGGAAGTTAAACCACAAATATAATGTCAAACTAGAAAGTTGTAAAGTATCTTCCATAATAATTAAGGAAAAGAATCTTCATTTTAAAATAAGTTCAACGTTCAAGAGGTAAAATAAATTCGCTTTATGGTCAAAGATTTTTTTTGTGCTAGTACTTTCTTAATTTTTCAAAAGTGCGATGTATAAAGTATTTATAGTCTCCAAGTGACAACCAATCCACCAATTATATATACTGAACATCAGTTCATGAAAATTTTCACAACATCTTAAAATCCTCTTTTTACCGGAGAATTCAATACGTTAGGATGGAAAACCAATGGACTTCTGGTATTTGCAGCTGCATGGAAGACGGAAAATCTGGTAATTCGTTCATTGTTTATTTTATAATCAATCAAATTGTGAGTAAATATTTATTCACATAGTTGTTTTGTCGTAATTTTATCATGATTTCATTAACAATTTTTTCTTTCATTAACAAATTTATTCCTTTTGATTTGCGTTGGATAAGTTTGCCTTACATGTTTCTGCCCGTGCGTCACTTTTGGACGTATCGCCAATATTGCTGACGAAGGAAATTCCGGTAAGTCATACATACATACGTATATATATATATATATTATTTTATTGTATTTTTGTATTCATGTTATAATATGTAGGTTGTGGAAGATGTGGGATACTTTACGGACTGATATGTTGTGTGGTCGGCTTGCCATGCTTGTTCTCATGCACTTACCGGACAAAGATCCGAAGCAAATTCGGGTTACCAGAGTCTCCAGCTTCGGATTGCCTTACTCACTGCTTTTGTGAATGTTGTGCCCTTTGTCAAGAATACCGTGAACTCAAAAACCGTGGTCTTGACCCTTCTCTTGGTAAATGCAATTCCTCTGAACCTTTTTTCCCAAAGAAAAAATTATAAAGCATATACAAAATATACTTTTTTATTTGTCTATGTTTTTTAAAAAAAAGAAAGAAGAAAAACAGCTTTTCTATCTCATATGAGAAAGAGTTTTTGTTGTTGTTGATTTACGTATTTGACGTTGTATTTTGTTATTTGGGTGTAATAGGATGGAACGGAAATATGCAAAGGACGATGTCTCCTCCTATGAATCAATACATGAAGAGTTGATTTAAAAGTTCTATGTTTCGCAATATGCATGATTCAAATTAAATAAGTGGATTCAGCAAGTGTGTTTTTCTATATATTTAACGTATTAATTTATATGATTTCAGTTTTATTAATTTGGTTTTGGTATAATAAACCAATTTTTTTTATATGGTAGTATAACCCACAGGATTCCAGCGCCTTATTTTCCCTCACAACATTATGCTATGAAAGAGTGTATGTGTATGAATATGAGAGTACGAGAGAGATTTTAAAGAAACGGTTGACTACATTGTTAAAGGATGTGGCCGACGAATAATAATTTTGGTAGGAAGATCGATAATAGTTTTCTACAGCCTAATTGAAGTCACAAATGCAAGCTTGGCAAGCATAAAAACCTAACCCATGTACTTGTAGAAATCATGTTTACCATCAAAATTCAATGTATCAATTAGTTTTCAAAATTAAGTTTGCAATTTCAGCTGCATATCATTAAGGCTGGAGAATTTAAGGTTTCTATTACGGTAACATTATAGGTAATATAGAATTAAGTACAGCTATAGAAGCAAGAGCAGGAAAGGCCGAAAGGGATCTGATGCTTGCTTCATAGGGTTTCTGATAGATGTTTAAGAAATCATTCTCCCAAAACTTGGTCCTCTTGGTAATATATATTATCTACTTCTTTCTAATACCTATTTGGTAGAAGATCTTATTTTATTACAGAAAATATGTCAAATTAGTGAGTTGTAACATATCTTCTGTAATAAAATTCATTAAAAAATGATTTCTCATTTTAACAAAAAGTGCAACGTACTGGTTAAGAGGTGAATAGACCTCTCTTTATGTCAAATTTTTGTTTTATACAACTTTCCTGATTTTATCAAAAGTGCATTGTACTACGTACATATTAAGCATTTATGGTCTTTAAGTGACACAATGCTATATATATATATATATTCAACATTCAATATATATATATATATATATATCTTATATAATAAAATAGGGTTCCTTTCTTATGGAGCTTTGAGGATGTGACACATGTCACTTTTTAAAATTTTTGTTTTTAACACTATTTTGTGAGGTTATTGGGCTGTATT
>KE153722.1:273415-300661 GCA_000411075.1 Sisymbrium irio | reverse complement strand
TTTTAATAATTTTGAAATAGTATAGTTAATAATGTGATATATTATTTACTTTAATAAACTATTTGCATTTTAATATTTGTGAAAATAAAAAATATAAATAAAAAATATGAAATTTTCAGTTATGTTATCTGAAAATAAAAATTTCAGAAAAAAATATTATTATAACTTTTTATATAAAATTTTACATATAAAATTATATATGAACTAAGTCTTCCTAGTATATATATATATTCAACATTCATTTATAAAACCTTTTACACCATCTTTAAGCCTTTGAAAAATCCATACTTTTCCATGGAAAACCAATGGAATTCTGGTCTTTGCAGCTGCATGGAAGATGGCAAATCTGGTAAATAGAGCCATTTTTAATTAAGTTTTCAGTAAATACTTATACACATAGTTCTCTTTGTCATAATTTGATCATCATGATTAGTTTAATTAATTAATTTTTTTTTTATTTGCGGTGTATAAGCTTTCTTCACATGTTTCTGTCCATGCATTATTTTTAGACGGATCGCCGATATTGCCGACGAAGGAAACTTCGGTAATTCATACATATATATACATATATATATATATATTTGTATTATATGTGTGTATTCATGTAACGTACGTTTATAATGTGTAGGTTGTGGAAGATGTGGGATGCTTTACGGACTGATATCTTGTGTGGTCGCTTTACCATGCTTGCTCTCATGCACCTATCGGACCAAAATCCGACGCAAATTCGGGTTACCGGAGTCTCCAGCTTCAGATTGCCTCACTCACTTCTTTTGTGAGTGTTGTGCCCTTTGCCAAAAATATCGTGAACTCAAAAACCGTGGTTTTGACCTTTCCGTTGGTAAATGCAATTCATACCTTTTTCATAATACATATATACTATCTATGTTTTTCAAAGAAGAAGGAAAAAACAGTTTTTCCCCCTCCTATGAGACAGAGTTTTTTTTGGATGATTAAAATATTCAATGTAAATTTTTATTATTTTGGTGTAATAGGGTGGAATGGGAATATGCAAAAGACGATGGCTCCTCCTATGCGTCAACAGATGATGGGCTGACTTTTAAAATAACATGTTTTCGCAGTATGATTGCAATTTAAGAAGTGGATTCCGCAATATCGATAGCATTTTATTTGTTGTTTTTCATATTTAACGGACTATTTTAAGTAATTTGAGTTTAATTAATATTATTTTTGATATGATGAATAAAAATCAAAAGAAAATTTTATATTGGTATAAACCACGTACATATATGTATTATTGTGAATTCTGCCAACTGTCAAGAGATTCTACGTAAGGCTGTGAAAGAATGTATGATTACCGCTGAAATTGCATAAATCATGTTTACCATTATCAAATAACATTTGCATTAATAGTTTTCAAAAGTAAGTTGCAGTTTTATTTTCGTTTCTATATATAAAACAAAGAAAATAGTCAAAACCACCAGGTCCATCACCATTCAATTAGCAATATAGAAGTTCAATAATGTTTCAAAACCTATATGTTTGTTTAATTTGTTTTTATTATTTTCCCTTTTTGCGATAAACAAGGAATTGGTCAATTTCTAATTTTGAGATACCAAAAAGATTTAAAGTTACACACACAATCACGCATAATTTACAAACTTAGTAAGAGTAAATATGTAAATGTAAATGGCACGCGTTGCAATTTTTTTAGAATTGGAAGACTATCTTAATTTTTCTACCGTTGAAATTTGATTTTATTACAAAATATCCTTGTTTTTTGGGGCATTATTTTACGAACGGTGACAGCCGAGAACTAGTTTGAGAATAATGTTTCAAAAGGAGCCCACCACTTGAAGAAAGTTTAAACTAATTCAACTGTGAGAAACCTTTCTTAATATAAACTTAACCCTCATCCATAATTCTTTCACAAAACGAGGAAAGATTAGTTATAAAGATAAATAAAAGAAATTTCCTGTTGCCAAAGTAGCCGGTAAATACTACCTATGGGTCGACCAGGTCTAGACCAGCCGAATCAGGCACAACCTCAGGGTTACCGGAACAACCAGGCACATCTTCAGCCAAACATACCAATGGGTGTACCAGTCAATAACCAAACACAAAATCGTTGGAGTTCTGATCTATTCGATTGCATGAACGACAGTGAAAACGGTTAGTTTACTTTTCAAAATAAAATAAACTCAGTAACGCAATCTTATACATATAACTTAAACATCATACGTACGATTATTTTGGTTGTTGTGCATTGGATCAGCTGTGATAACATGTTTAGCTCCGTGCGTCACGTTTGGACAGATTGCTGAAATCGTTGATGAAGGAGCCACCAGTAAGCTGTTCACTCAATACATGCGCAAACGTTTATAACGTTTTACCTCATTTCTGTAAACATACTTATAAATGTGTATCACGCAGCTTGTGCGACTGGTGGAGTGTTGTATGGAGCGATATTTCTAATCGGGTTTCCGTTTGTCTACTCATGCTTGTTCCGGGCCAAGATGAGAAACAAATACGGGTTACCGGATGCTCCAGCTCCTGATTGGATCACTCATTTATTCTGTGAGCATTGTGCTCTTTGTCAAGAGTATCGTGAGCTCAAACACCGTGGTTTTGACCCCAATATTGGTAATTTCACTATTATGAATCTACGATTAATCATCTACTTTTTCTTTCTTTCTGTGTTTGATTAAAGCAGAAGAAAGCTCTGATTTGCTTTCTTTTGTTGTTATTGCTTCTAGGATGATAAAATGTTTTTTTTTAATAACCAATTCTGGTTTAAATATTTTTACTATTAATTGGTGCAATAGGGTGGGCTGGGAATGTGCAAGCACAGCAGCAACAGATGATGGCTCCTCCAACAGGTCAACGAATGATGGGTTGATTTTAAAGTTTTGTTTTGCTCTTTTTTTATAATAACAACATGATTTAAAGAATGTTTATTACTTTGTTTTGTTATTACTTTTTTTCTATTTGATGGACGAGAATAAATGTAAGGCGAGCGATGATGGATTCCGACATAGTAGACAAAATAATAAATCATTAGTCGAAAAACCGAGATTAATTGGATTTCAAACCTCTGAGTTAAAGTGGAAAACGATCCACTACACATTTCTGTATAAGGGTTAAAACTGCCTCTGGTTTTTAACATTATTTACTAATTTAGTTGTTATAGGTTGGGTTACTAGTTTACAATTAAACAGTTTAGACTATTGTCAGCTTGCGCGTTTAAGTGAAACGCCGATGCAAATTTCAAACCAAAAGACATTACAATCCGAAACACCTGCAGATCTTTCGGACAAGCCCGACTCTTTCTCCGACAAACTCTAAACCCATGGCCGAGGTAGCAGTTTCCGGCTCCTTGAAATTAGCTTTCTGGCTCAACTCCTGGAACGCGTCAACCACGTTCTGCAACCTAGCGACGAATTCTATGAGGAGAGATGCGAACGTGGCCAGAGACAACGCACTCGCGCTTTCGTACGTCTTAGTTGTCTCCAGCAGCGGGGATGCTCCGTCCATAGTCTCGTGATGCGGGGGAAGCACAAGCCGTGCAGGCCACGAAACCTGTTTGGAGAAAGTAGGTCTATGATTCAATGGCTCACGGTAGTTCTTCTCGCCCCAGCTCTTTGGTATCTCTAGAACCGCCTCGCTTTGGGACTTGAAGGCGTAGATTGGAGCTTCGTGTTTCTCTGGTAGATCTAAATCTTCGAGGGAGAGCAGTTCTTGAGGCTCTGACTGTGATTCCTTGGATCGGTTTCCAATCTCCCAGCATTCTGAATTGACTAGAAGGTAAGATTTCTTGTCGATCTTGTGCTGTAATTCTTCGGCAGCTAAATGCACTTCGAAAAGAATGTCATCTGGTCCTAGCTTCTCCATCTTCTTCACCTTTTCACCGAGCTCTCTCAACAATTTGGCTCCTTCTACGCCAACCTTCTGAAGCTCTTTCCGGAACACTTGTCTTCGTTCCTCTGGTGCCTGTGAGATGTTTCCAGATAATGACTTATGAGCAACTTTTTTGCTTTCTTACACGAATCTTTCTTAGGAACGAGAAATACTGAAGCTAGAGATAAAGTGGTACCTGGATTTCAGAGAGAATGCAGCCGTGCAATGCCATTACAGTGAATGCACAATGCTTGAGAGCGCCGCTGAGCTTGACATAATTCTGCCATGGGTAGTTAAATGATCTGTATGGTCCGTGAGGCGGCTCCCATATTGCGAAACTCATCTTTACAATTACAAGAGAGAAAACAAAACAAACTAGTTCAGAGACGAGAAGCAGCAGTAGAAGAAGAAAGATGATTCCGTCATAACAATTACCAGAGACTCTTCTTGGCTGGTTGACTCAACCGCTGATCTGTAACCCTTGTAAACCGGATCCTCAGAGGCTTGGTACGTGAGGATTTTGGATGGGACTCTCTCATATTCAACACAACGGAGGTATCCATTGACACAACCTGTAAAAGACCAAATGACAAATAAAAGTCAAGCATATCCTTCTTCTCGAAACTCTAAAGCCAACGAAAACCTTTGTTCTACTGACCTTCAAGAGACGTGGCGACATTCATGAAATTCTTGACAACAAGGTTATGAAGATCCTCTCCAGCCCATATAGGATAGATAAACATATTAACACCCAAACTAACACCAGCGCCAAGAGCTATAAGCAGAAACCGGGATATAGCCACTTCAATGAACTGCCCCGTTCTGAACCCAGAGATGAGAATGTAGCAATACGTAAGCAAGAAAACCCGGAACCCGTATTCATAGGCTTTCATCGCCGGGTATAGTTTCATGAAAGTTGCAATGAACCCTGAAACAAAGAGAGAGGCCTAACAATATAAGCAGAGAGAAAAAACAAAACCAAAACAATGCAGATTAGTGTGAGGCAGAGAGAGCACAGACCCATACAGAAGATACTAACAGTGCAGAAAAACTCTTCCCAGTCTCCAGTAAGAGTGGAAAGCTCAGCCATTCCAAGGGCAAGACCTCCAGCTGATAATGTCCCAAGAGCACGATTAAACCCTTTGCTTAGAGTTGCTCCTATTACAAACCCAAAACAAAAAAGGGTCATTACAAATCTCTCTTAAAAGAACACGACTTTAGTTCAAATGCTACAGTACCCGTCAAACAAAACCAACACTTTGCCTAACATTTGTAATGAAAAACAAGAAGAGAGAATACTGTATACCAATGGTGAATTCGAAGACGACGACGACAGTAAGAATAGCCCAGACGGAGTAACGGCTGAGATCCGGATTAGGTTCCTGGAAGAAGATCAAGACGGCGACGATGGTCAAAGCAAGACCAATCTTTGCGGAGAAGACGATCTTCCTCGGATCAGAGACACCCATCTCCCATGCCTTTCTCGCCACATGTTTGCCTTCCTCATACACTCCTGAGATTTTCTCTGACACGTTCCCGCACCAACAGCAGCAGCAAACCCTCGCCGTCGTCCTTCCGCCGTCGTCAAAATCGTTAGACTCGATGTCCGCCAATCTCAAATCGGAGAAACCGTTGTTGGAAAGAAGCTTCTCGCGTTTCTCGTCGTGTATTCCGTTTCCGAAGAAACCTAGCTTCGCCGCCATTACTGGAGTGATCGAAAAAGACCTACTTTAATGGCGGATACACTGAGTGAAGAGAGATGGATGTAACTGTTAGTGGTAGTGGTGGCCCTTGGAGAGGTGAAGTGAAGGTGAAGAGAGAATATTAAATTAAATTAAATTAATATAAATAAACGTAAAAAGCGAAGAAAAGAAAAAGGAAAAAGTGGTCCGATCTAAATGACGACGTTTTAATTCCCTTTTTCGTATTACTGTGTGGACTATAATAATTCGATTAAGGGTCGGTTCTTCTTCTTTTGTTACGTACGTTACGTCACGTTACGTTAGGGTTCTTTGTCGACATTCAATTTGTCAATGGTTTACCTAAAATAGTTAGTACTCTTCTTTGTCCCTTCTCTTACGGCTTACGCTATGAGTTTACTATGCGAATAGAAAAAATATCAGTTATGTAATGCCATGTGCCAACACAACACCTAAAACGTCTTAAATTCAGACGACTTTAATCTTCATTGAAAATGTAATTACGTAAAGATAACGGAAATGGGGGATTCCGTGAATGTTCGTTCATTCCAACTTCATTTTTTCTTATTTTTAGTAAACCATCATTGTTTTTTTCATTCCTTCGAACATATAAAGAATAAACCATTTTTTTCGATGCCATTTTTGCTAATGCAAGAATCTGAGCACTAGCAGTGAAAACAATCGTGCTTTAGAATGACAATTGTCCATCTAATCAATTGAAAAGAAGCGTAAAGAAGAAACTGAATCAACATGTAGTTATCCAGTTTTGGGACTGACAAAAACCTGCATGTGATCAAATTAACAAGGATTATGCTACTAACAAAGTGGTCAAAGACATGATGAGATTTTGAGTTGAGTTTTGACCATATTGATCACATAAACCTAATCCACAGGGACTTCAACGTTCATCTCCGGTCCACAACTCCCAAAGACCTGTGACATTAGATATGCGAGAAATAAGATGCAGAATCAAAATTCAAGACTAATACAGATCGGTCTGCAAAAGACAGAACATTTATGGTCTGTCATCAAGCTGCTGCAATTCTGATGGTACAATCGCAACACACACGTTTATTACCTTTATGAAATCTTCCAGGGTTAAGAAAGAGTCACTCGCGTAGCCTGCTTCAGTCAATACCTGGCTCAGTACTTGCTACACCATAAAAGTAAAACACAAGATGCATGGTTAAAACACTTGTTTACTGAGCTTATACAGTGCTCATGATCATAATTTTAATTTTAATCACTACAGCAAAGATTGTAGCCTAAGATGATAGAGTGGAGATCATGAGAAGAACAAAAAAAGAAAGAAAATCTCCAACATTTATTCTTAAGGTTCGACTAGTACATCAGACAAATAGTAGAATAACAGAAGGTTTAAATTATCGAATAGCCCAATACACTTAGATGAATACATTATCCGCAGAGTAATCATCATACACTTGAAAAAAACAGCTTCTAGTAAGTTGAAGATGTTTGTCTTTTCTAGTTATGTTTTTTATAATGCGTAATCACTTCTCAAAAAAATGAATTTGTGAAACCTTGATGAATGCACTAAATTGTTAAAAAAATAAGTTTTGAAATACGTGGTATTATTATACAAGATCTTGTGATTAATATGGATGAGTAGTAGGGTTACGAAGTTTGGATACATACCTCTCTTTGCTCATCAGACATGAACGATCCCGATAAGTCCCGCAATACTTCCATGATATCTTTGAAAGAGACCTTCCCATTGCAGTCCGAATCATAGACTTGAAAGATCACTGAAACAAGCAGTCTGAAAATTTATAGATAATACAGTACAGTGAAACCAGATGTGCTGCTCTAAAATCGATTTAAAAAAAAAACAATTTATACTTACGTTTAACCTTTTGTTTAAGACTAGCCTTGGCACTGAATGCAGACAAGAAAGCCACAAAATCCTTAAAGTTCAAACCATCAACCATCTTAAGCAGCCTCTGTTAATCATAACATATCCAGCGAAAATATAAAAACAAGCTTACTTACTCTCACTGGCAACAAGCACTAATTTAATTAGATTATTAAAAGCGTAATAAAAACCTGAGATAGTGGATTCATGGCGAATTCAGGGACAGAGAGGAACTCATCAGAAGATATAAACCCTTTTGCATTTCGATCTAACTGGCAAAACCTTTGATACAGAGATAGAATTTCCTGCTGCTCAACTGAAGAAGAAAAAGAAGAAACATATTAATTAGCGAATTTATATCTAAAGCATATAAATTTCGAACATATAACGAAGGGAACAAACATCTGACATAGATCCTGGCAATGGCTCTGGACTTCTTCAATGTCGTATTGAGTCAGCATCGAGGAAGTGTTTCCCATTTCCCCCTTCAAAATCTGATTCAAAAAATATGAATTCAATCATCACAGCAGCCCATTTAGCTATCCATCAGATACATGTTTCATGTGAGATTCGTTTAAGAAGACGAACTCTAATCCCTAACATAGTAAAATTAAATGATTTTGATCCAAACGCTTATGTTCCTCAGTCAACAATCCGAATTTAAACCATGATTTCAACCAACCAATCAGAACACAAATTCAAAAAGTAACAGTGATTCAAAAACAAAACATGAATTGATCAACTTACTGATCTCTTGCTTCTGCCCGCCTTTTACTTGGTCGCAGGCGTTTATCGGTTTCTTCCGGACCGCGGTTTTAAAAGATTCGCCGGAGATCTGCCTTAATGAAACGAAAAGGCCAAAGGCCCAAATATGTAAAGGCCCATTATGATATAAGATTTA
Organism: Sisymbrium irio; assembly: GCA_000411075.1. NCBI lineage: Eukaryota > Viridiplantae > Streptophyta > Magnoliopsida > Brassicales > Brassicaceae > Sisymbrium > Sisymbrium irio. The sequence continues at coordinate 292,329 of KE153722.1, read as the reverse complement.
AGCCCAAATACTACTTTACCGAGACATTTTTGTCGTTGAGACTTGAGTTAACCAAACCCTTTGTTCTCCATCGGAAAAATCGCTGTCTTCCTCTTTCGATAGTGAGTTCGTTGCTTCTCCTTCTCCAGCCACTGATACGATAAGCTGGAACCATGTTTTCGTCTCTCTCAGCTTCCTCCTCACTTTCTTCTTCGTTGGGTTTTTCTTCAGTCGCCGTCAAAGCGCCTCCGGTAGTAGCCGGACATTTGGTTCCCCGTCGTGATCTCGTTTCTCTGCGTATCAGGGCTAGCTCGAATCAGAATGGGTTACCAGATTATTCTTTTCACGAAAAGCTTAAATCTTTTGCCAAATCAGCGATTCTCGTCGTTGCTGCTGTTTCCATGACCGGCAAATTCTCGACTTTACCGGTGAAAGCGGAATCTCCGGTTACGACCAGTCAAGAAACCGTCGAGGAAGTGAAAGAAGAGAAAGTTTCGTCTGAGGTAGAGATGGAATCCTCTTCGCCATTGTCTGAGCTTCTGGAATCCACCCCTGAGGCGGTGCGGACACTGAGATCACTACTTCAGCAGAAGCTAGAGAGCGGAGAAGATGAAGAAGCTCTCAAGCTCTTAGAGAGACTTGTAACCGCACAGCCTGAGGAAACAGAGTGGAAGTTCTTAATGGCGAGGCTATTGGGCGAGATGGGTCGTCCCGAGAAAGCACGCCAAGTGTTCGAGGAAATTCTCAGACGAAACCCACTCTCGTTCGAAGCTTTGTTCGAGAACGCATTGCTCATGGACAGGTCTGGGGAAGGAGATGCAGTGCTGCAGAGGTTGGAAGATGCGTTGGCTGTAGCTGAAGCTGAGAATATGGTGAAGGAAATTAGGGACGTGAGACTGATCATTGCGCAGATACAGTTCTTGCAGAAGAACGTGGATGAAGCATTGAAGAGCTACGAGCAGCTGACGAAAGAGGATCCGAAGGATTTCAGACCGTATTTCTGTCGAGGTATGATCTATAGCTTGCTTGACAAGAACGCTGAAGCTAAGGAACAGTTTGCGAAATACAGAGAGCTTTCTCCCAAGAAATTTGAAGTGGAAGGGTATTTGAGAACACCATTGTCTAAAATGAAGCTCTTTGGTGGTGGTGAAGATAACTAAGTTCAACTTAGACTAGCTCTCATTTATATCTGATGAATAAGACACGGAAGACTAGATTGTTTTCCTGATAAATTACGCTGGAGTTACTTATAATGCCAATGTTCTTCTATGATGAATCCAAACTTACCCACTTGTGGTTTATTTTGTTTATCCTATGATTCTTATTTGGTATCATCATAATAACGAGAACGAAGAGAGAGGCAGAGGAAAAAAGGGCCTTATTTGTATCATAATGAGACTGATGTTGGATGTAGCAATACATTACTCAAGCTCGTAAAACCCTTACATGAATCCTCCAGTCCAAAGACTGCCATGTTTCCGGAAAACAAATAAAGAAAACAAGAGCCAATCTACACAGTCCAAAGACCATTTCATGTCTTGTATTAAAAAGCTCGGTCACCTGCAGCACTGAAGCAGAACAAGACCCAAAAAAAAAAAGAACATATAAATCACTAAACTCGTTAAAAAAGTGAAAACAGAAGTTGTTAAGAATATTACTCAGTACGGCTTCTAATGCTGTAACTCTTGCCATAGTTTATACACAACGACTCTAGTGGTTTCACATAGACTATATAACACTTGGAAGAGCTTTTCACAAGTAGAAATCAAAGTATGTTTCAACTTTCATAGTATCAAATATACAGCCATTTGGTAATGGAGACCGTGGAGTATGAGAGACTGAAGAAAAACAGACAAAGTTAGATCATTCCTAAATGCCTAAACTTAGAGCTACTCCAACATCTCATCAGTGAACTATATGAGAGATATTCACACTGGATTATATTCTTCCGTATCAGAAAATAGGGAATGATTACTAACTGCTTAGTGTTCTAACAGACAGAAAACAAACAGAGACCCATCAATATGATGAACTGGCAACATACTTCTAGTGAAGACGAGTATGGAAGTATGGAGAGAAGGCTATTAGAGTTTCATATCTGCAGAAACCTAAACTAATCTATAAAGCATCACACTTTTATCATTTCAACCAAATCTAGAACCACAAAAAAATGCCAAATTTTTCTTACAATACTTTCTAGTTTCAAAGAACAATGAAATAAAAATCAATGCTTTTAGAAACACAAAGCATAAACCCAGAAACAGTGACTCACCTCAGATTGATAAGGTGCAATGCATTATTCAGCTTCAACAGCCTCAGGCTTGGGACCTGATCATTAACATCAACCCAAAAAATTAAACATGACAGAACTAATTTGAGCTCAGACCAATCTACATCAATTACAACACAATCATCTTTGCACATGTCACTCATTAGCCAATACGCTAACCCAAAGGAATCGAATAAAAGGTTTCAGGAAAACAGATGAGAGACTAACCGTGGAGCGAGATAGGACGGTGGTCTTTTCCCCAGCCGACGCCGCGAGTGGAGTCGAGGTACTGCTGGACGAGAAGACGGCATTTCTGGTAATGGTTGACGCCTTCCACGCGGTAACACCATTTGACCTTCTCTCGCAAGATCTTTGCCTTTTCGATTTGGATCCACTTCTCACGGACGATGTGCTCTCTCATTTCTACCATCGCCACCGGATCCTTGTAAGGATGCTCCGGATCAAACCCATCCGGCGCCGTCTCTTCGAACTCCGGCAACCCCTTCTTTCTCCCCATAACTTGCTTCTGGATTTTCTCTCACAGTCGTCTTCGTGATTCGCTTCTGGATTTTCTATTGGTACTTGGGACTTTTTTACTGTTCCAAAGTGGTTTTGGGCCTATTTGCTTTGGCCCAATACATGGCCCAAATTTATAAACGCACGTCGCCATTGTGTTGCTTTTAGATGGAATATATTCAGACAAACCCTACAAAACTATTAAGTTAATTATGTCTACTTAGAGAAATATGATCGTAATTATTGTCCTGCTATAATTGTATATTTATTTAATATTAGCCACCTGATTATGAACGAAAATTGTCACTTTTTCTTGTTTTCTTTATTTTCAGATTTAGAGATAAATTCCTACTTTTGATTATCTACAATAATGTTGAATGTACTTGGGAAAACTTGTTTTTGTTGTCTATGACAAATGTAAAGAAGACAAATACTTTTCGACATGGATAAGGACAAAACATACGGTCTTAATTACACGATCGTTCAAGGTTAATAGAAATTCCACTAAAAAAATAAAATAAAAAATCTAATATTTGAAGATTTTGTGCACTCCAGTCTTATGATTTTAAATTATTTACAAGGTGATATTTCCGGCTGTCTTTTCGACTTGATGATTATCATATTTTAAAAGTCTCGAGTTTATTTGGAGTAAATAATATGCCAATTGCAGGTGGTCAATTCAGAAAGCTACATGTACTATATGAGAAAGAAACTCATAGGGTATACAAAAAAATTGTAATTAACTATTCTATCCACATATATATATTAACTTATTGGTAGAAAATATATGATAATTTAAAATAATAGCCACTGACCATTAGTAGTCATGAATTGTAACCAAATACCATCATAGATTTACAACGATAATTTTCTAAAGACTATTGAGTGTTTTAGTTATTTTGGTTAAAGTATAGTAATATAATTTATCCGTCATTATATAGTGATATATTCAATCCATATAGATTAACGCATTGGTAGAAAATCGTGATAGCTAATTAATTCAATAATTTTTGGCCATTAGCAGTCATGGATCGTAACCATCATAGATTAATAATGAATTACAACTTTTTTTACAGAATATATGGTGATTAAGTTTTTTGGTTTACGTATAGTAATGTACTTATATTATCCGTACGTCATTCTATATACAGAAAACAGTTCTTCAGATTTCTAACCACATATATAATATATTTTATTTAGTTAAGCTAGACTATATATATCATATATCTTTACTTGACACAAATGATATTTGTTAATAACTAATACATAGTAGTGCAAACGTACATATAAGTATATAACATGTATATGCGTGTATGTGATTCTAGAAAGCCTGAAAACAAGGAAGGGAAAAGTCTGAAGGTTAGATTGAATCAATTGTGAAAGTTTTCCAGTGGTAGGATTGACATTCAAAATACATATATGACCCAACATATCTGTGTACAAAAAAAATCTGCCAGTAAATCTGCGTTGAATGACATAGATTGTTTATTTTTCATGTTTTATAATATAATACACACATTCCATTAGGTTGGTGGGATCTTTAACCACTCTTCTAGAGTAATTATTTTAACCTTGTCTAAATAATTAAAAGCTTAAAACAAACAAAGACTCGGAAGCTGCATTCGAACCAAAATTTTCAATGTACATTTTTTATAACCTAGGATGGGTTAAATAAAACAAAATCTTAAGAAAAACATATTTTTTTTTAGAAAAACCTTTTTCTCCATGCCAATCATGATAATCATCCCATATATCTTTTCAGTTTTCTACTCTACAAATATCAGAAATGAAGTTTATTTGGCAGAAAAAAAGAAGAAGACAATTTACCGACAGAAGCAAAGACACTATGTGATTTCTTTTGTTTTCTGGGGTACATACTTTATATGAAAGACAAATGTATGATTTGGCATGTTTATTTATCTACCAATCAAGAAATTGGGTCCACCAAATCAATATTTTTGTTAACACAAAAAAAAACCCGACAATCGACGAAATATTTGCACGAAACAATTTAACGTAAAATATGAGTTATATATACAATTCGAGTTATGTATAAGGGAAATAGGGAATCGCAACGCAATCTGATGATTTTGTAAAATCGGTTCGAGCGTATAAGTTTTAGCATTTACTTTTCTATAAAACATATAATATAAAACATATAATTAAGCATATGTTTATTCTTATAAATGTATATATGGCCGTCAGATTAGCGAAAAGAAAAGTATCGACCACGTGTATATATAGCAGTTATACATTTTGACCATTATTAGTCTAGATTTAATCAGATTTTGGAATTTTAGTTTTTTCATCTTTTTTTTTGGGGCTAACTTCATCTTTTTATTTTGGAATTTTCATATCAAAATAGATAGCGGTTCATATGACCAAAGAATGGAGAAGCCATGCACGCATGTTCACATTACATTGGGCATTAGGGTTTCTTTCATGGTGGGTAGCATTGGGTGAAGTTGGTTGGACAAATCTCACAAAAATCCATTTCATGTTTCTATAATTATATTTATGCAGATATTAAGACGGATGTTATTTTATAAACATAGTAATGTAATCTAAAAGGAACATTAATATATACGCCGACAAATATTTTATTAGGCACTACAGTTTAGCATAGAAAGCCATGTATGTTTTAATAATTATATAATGATAAAAAAATGGGTACGTATGCGTGGATGAATACCCTTGAAATGTCAAATTGTTAGCTGTAATAATCAACAGTCGAAAAAGACTACCCGTGGCCGCTTCTCCCTCAAGATCGGTATTTGGTACAGAAATCATTTCTTATTTTAATATATAGTTTAGTTATATATGTGAATATATATATATATATATGTATAAAAACCCTATCTATGTCACATTATTGGAAAGCTTTTTGCTGTCAATCTCTTTTGTTCTCTCTTCAAGGGAGCTAGAAAGGAAGACTATTCTTTTTCATTGCTGCTCTAATTTAGATTGTAGAGAGAACAAAAAAATGGAAGAAAATCTTCCTCCGGGGTTCAGATTTCATCCTACAGACGAGGAGCTCATAACGCATTATCTTTGTCGGAAAGTCTCCGATATTGGATTTACCGGTAAAGCTGTCGTCGACGTTGATCTCAACAAGTGTGAACCTTGGGATTTGCCAGGTAGCTACACTTCGATCATCTATACTATAACATATATTTTGTGTGCATGAATTAGCATGTATTAACATACATATACAATTAACTTATGTATTAGTAATACAAATAAATTCATAAGAATATGTGATGCGAACCTTTTGTTCTACTGTTTTTGTCTACATCGATTTTTCACAATAATTTAGAAAATATAGAATAATATTAAATTTAAATCAATCGTTTCTTCGACAAATAGGGTATAAATGGATTGATCATTCCATTTAATAACGATAAAAGACATTATATACGTATATATAATAATATATACCACTTGATATATATAACTAATATAAATGAAACCATAGTTTGTTACATTGGTTTAGACTTTTAGTAACTGTAATCTTAAGTTTCTGAGAGAATATATTAATTATATAGGTGTATCTAGCCTACCAAACATGTGGAGACTGGAGACTATAAATATACACATATATATAATATCTCTAGCTAGATGGCGTCTGGTTCGTTGATAACTTAATATTATACTTAGAAATTTTTTATTATATTGTTCGTATATATGAATGTCACTGTAATATAACTAAAATAAGGTGCGAATACTTTTTGTCGCTATGAACTAATGACGTGCATATACTTGTGATGTTGTGCATATGTGCAGCCAAGGCTTCAATGGGAGAGAAAGAGTGGTACTTCTTCAGCCTAAGAGATCGAAAATACCCGACCGGTTTAAGGACAAACCGAGCAACTGAAGCCGGTTATTGGAAAACCACAGGTAAAGATAAAGAGATATACCGAAGTGGAGTGCTGGTTGGGATGAAGAAAACCCTAGTTTTCTACAAAGGAAGAGCTCCAAAGGGTGAGAAAAGCAATTGGGTCATGCATGAGTATAGGCTTGAGAACAAACAACCCTTCAAACCCGCTAAGGTACATACATATATTCACAACATCTTATCAAACTATTTGGAACTTCGATGATTTTATTTATTATTTTAATCAAAATTAAAATATAACACCATGAGATACAATGGACTATGTTCAATATATATAGGTTTAATACATCCTGACTCGGCTCAATGATATAATGAACCATCTTCAATAAATGTAGACCCTAATTTAAATATATACGCATATATGATGAAAAACATTAATTCTTAGTTTGTTTAACAAAAGATTATGCATTCGATGCATTTCAGACTCTTTCAGTGTTATCATGTTAGTACCATGTGTTTTTGCACTCTTGACTAGGGCATGCCAAGAACCGGACATGTAGTCCACTTAAAATTGATGAAATTTCATGCTTAGAAAATAGTAAATGGTTGATTTTAATTTCCACAAATGTTTAGTAGAGTTTCAATTATACACAGGAAAGCTATATACGTACATATGTACATGATCGATTACAATCTAAACATATATGATCTTTTGATAATATAAATTTTCAGGAGGAATGGGTAGTGTGTAGGGTTTTCCAAAAGAGCACAGCAGCAAAAAAACCACCAGAACAACAACCTCAATCATCTCAACCATCTTTTGGATCTCCATGCGATGCAAACTCATCAATGGCAAATGAGTTTGAAGATATCGAGCTTCCGAATCTGAATTCAAACTCATCAACCGTCGATTACAACCATATTCATCAATATTCGCAAAACGGTGTTTATCCAGAAGAGAATATTACAAGTACGGCTGGTCTCCATATGAACATGAACATGAACATGGCTACTAATATTCCGTCTTGGACATCAAGCCTACTTGGTCCGCCTTTATCTCCGATCAACTCCTTGTTGCTCAAGGCTTTCCAAATCAGGAACTCTTACAATTTCCCAAAAGAGATGATCTCTAATATCAATCCTTCTCTTCTTCAACAAGGAGTCTCCAATATTATGCAAAATGGTTCAAGTTCGTCTCAGCCGCAAGCGCAAGAGGAAGCGTTTAATATGGACTCCATATGGTGAAGGGAGGGTAAATCACGTAGTAAATTTGAATTTCCTAACTTGTTCCTATGTAATCTCCATCAAACTCAATTGTATCATTACATATACACATAGATAATTAATCTATGAGGTCAAGTAAATTAATTAGTGCATCCATGCATCTTTTTATGTGAAAGTAGGGAAGTTTCCAACATTCATGCCCACGTTGTTATATATTATACGTTATAGCCCGTTCAAGAAAAAAAAGGAACGTCTTTCAGACTGTACTTTTTAATTAATGCATATTGAAAGTTGATGGTCAATTTTCTTTTATTCAACTATTTTTTTTAATACTGCTAGATTAGATTCACACTGAAAGATACAAGGGTGGAGTATATCCAACTTCTTTATAGTATTAAGTTTTTTGTTTTTATATATCAACTTCTTTATGATAAATTTTATTATATCTGGTAACACAATGCAACATGATGTATAATCAAATTATTATTGAATTGAGTTCTAATAAAACAGATACATTTTTAAAATGGTAATACCAAATTCAAATTAGATCAGATCATCATTAATATGAATTTAAATTAAAATATTCTTTTTAAAAATCTTTATACTATATTTTGTTAAATGATTTATTGAGTTTGCCCAAAAACTTTAAATATTGGAAAATTTTAACTTGCTTACTTTTTATGGTTTGTGTTATAATTAAAAAAATAAATTTTTTATCATGTGCATAATGCAGATCATTACCGAGTAATTAATTATAATTCACATCTTAATACAAAGTTAACAATTTTTTGCTATAGTACATGGGCCATTTGATCATACGAGCGCGAAACTTAAAATCAATTGCTGAGCCAACACATCAATGGAGATCAAAATTGTTGCCGGACTTAATGACAAAGACAGATCAATATACATTTGTTAAATACTATAGTAAATAGTGTACAATACATTTGACCAAAAACATACAAATTTTGTAAAAGAAAACTATAAATTGATGCGTTTTTTTCACTCTTCTTGGCTTAGTTCAAAATCTTCATGATTCTGAAGAATCTCTCTGGGACAGGACTAAGCTGCTCTTTGTTACTTTAACACAAGTCGATGATGAATAAACTCTGGCTCCTGATTCTGAAATCTCCACTTTCTCTTCTTTTATCAGCAATGGACACATTCCATTTCTGTTTCATAACTTCGGACAGACTCCGAGATCATTCTCAGCTAACCTCCTGAGATAAAATGATACACGCCTTATCCTTAGCGTAATGGATAATCAGCTTCTTCTAAACTAGAAATCGTAGATTCACCATCAGCTTCATCCCAATCACTGTCATCATCCTCCGCATCATCTTTCTCCTCCTCGCCATCGTCATTATCATCATCATCATCATTCTCCCACTCGGATTCATTGTACGACGGGTTTTTAGAAGTCTGCAAGAAACCAGTAGGTAGTGAATGAAGTGAACAGAGCAGAACACGCGAGCTTTGTGAATGTAGAGATATTAGATTGGAAGTCCACAATTGAGGAAGCGGTCACTTACAAGTTCGCTCTGCATTTGCTCTATTGTTTTCTCCAGTTCAGAGATGTGCTGACTAAGTGCCTGCAATAGTCGTCATAGATAAGTTTCCATAAGCAAAAGCTGCGATCAACTTCGAGAATATAAAATGCAATTTGTTTTTCAAACCTCATGGCGTTGCATTGCGATGGAACGTTTCAATGCTTTTGCTTTTGTCAGGAGATTTCTTGGTCTCAAGCTAATTGGTCTCTGGTAATTCTTTCCACGGTAATAAATAAGAGCAAATCCTTTAGGAACCTTTTCTATTGCCACGAGAACTCCACCGCTCTCGTATTCTAGTAACCGAGCCGTGTCTTCAACAAACGCAAGACTCTTCTGTTTCGATATAAGCTTCACCAGTTCTCTGTGCTTCCAATGCAGATGCATATTCTCGATGACCCCATCGAAAACACCACGGATACCTGTTAGTTAGGTCCATGCAAAGACATGGTCAATTCTTATAACAAGGAGACATTTGTTCCTTTCTATTACAACCTCTCGTTCACTACAGCGACACAGGAGACTGAGGAAATGATTAGTTTAGCAGGACTCACCTAAGGGTAAGTATGACTTCATTTTCAATCCCACTTTCCGGAACATAATCCTTTCTTCCTCAGAGATGACCTCTTGATCATAGTCAGGTCCGTTTGGAATCATAGAGGCTTCTATTTTAGACAAGAGTTTCTCTGCTCTAGTGAATTTTGACTGGGCCTGTCACAAACCAACAGAGAAGTTAAATACACTAAAATGACTTGTTATGACAGTTGCCACCAGATATCTCAGAGTAGACTTCAAAGTTAAAAATTAAGAACCCGAAAAAAAGGTCTACTTACAATGTTTAGTTTGTGCTGGATTCGTTTAACAACTCTGGCACTCGCAACCCTTGAAGCTTCTTCAATCATCTTTTCTCGATGGTCCGGAGTTATCTCTTTCCCCCATCGGGCTTGAGCCTCATAAAACTCAGCTAGAGTGCCAGCTTCCGCTGGTACTTTGTCTCCAACAGTCTGAGCAGCCCCAATGTCTCCAACAGGTTGAGCAGCCTCAATGTCTCCAACAGGCTGAGCAGCCTCAATGGCTCCAACAGGCTGAGCAGCCTCCATGTCTCGAATTCTTACTCTCTCTTCGACATCTTGAATCTCTTTTGTTAATTCTTGTCTCTCCGCCAAAGTAGCTGCGACACTTGAAGGAAGGAAGTCCTTCCCACGGTATAATACAATGTAATACTTGTTTCTGAGTAGCAAAACACCCCCTGTCAATGTCTATAACGAATAGACAAGAAATAAATGAAACTCAGCCTTCTGTCCAAATCACCACGGGTTCAATAAAAGCTCATACTATGATACTGATGCAAGGTTTGGTTCTTATAGTTCCTTAAATTCCCCTATATCTTTTAGTTTAGATATCATTGAAGCTCAAGGAATACCCAGTATAGAAAGACACATAAGGTGAGCAAGTAAACGAAATACTTATTGACATTTCTAAATCTCGATCTCACCACCAAGGTGTGAGGTTGCCGTCAACTTCTTTAAATCCTAGTAGAAAACATTAAATTTCAATACGACCATATTCCTAAATATCCATACGAAAATTAGGCTTAGGGGAATGACAAATACTTTTCTGATGGCTTTCAATTTGTGAGTGTCTTAGTATTTCATCTCAACAATATCCTGTCCCGAACATTTAACAGTAGAGAAAGAAAAAAACAAAGGAAAAGAAACAAAGGAAAAGAGAGACCTTTATCTCATCCGCCATCAATTTGTTATTTGTATTCTGGATACCTCGCTTCACGGCAATCTTTGCAATCAAACTTTTCTCCCAGAGCTTAAGTATAGCAGCTGCCAATCCTTGGTGATTTCTGTTCCTACCTGTAAAGTGCATATTCAACTCTAAAACTTGGCACACCAAACAGAACCCTCCAATAAAAATTTAACTAGGAATTAGAAAGCATCTTACCAAGAGCAAAATGGCACGGGAGAGTTTTACCAATCTTCCTGAGATTTGTCATTTCGGCATTGGTCAAATTTGATCTCATCCCGGTAGGAAGAAGCCTGAATGGTGTTTTATAACCAGGAATCGTAGGAGGTAGTAGGTCAGCGTTCACAGGTAACACACCAGTACCCCACCACTCGTGAAAACGTGGGCCTAAGCTGTCTAATAGACTGTTAAATTCAGCTTCTTCTTCTGTCATACTCTCCTTGCGGATCGGGTTCTTGACAATTGGATCTCTGATTTCCGGAGGTGCAACTTGATTATCTTTGGCATTTGTTGCTTCATCGCCAGCAGAAGATACATCTGGAACGAAAAGAGTTTCTTCAGGTCTGGCCATTTGATTAGAGATCACAGAAGGTCCTTGATAGTCACGTCCACGATAAACCACCATTACACTTCCTGCCCTCCATATCACCATTCCACCAGTTCGACGCTGCCCATTAGAGTAAATCCAATCAGTTTCCTACAAACCTTAAAATTTAAACATACATCTCTTGCAGAGTCTTGTTATTCACCAGTCCATGCTCAGCTACATCTCCTCTAGCTTTTACAGACCTTAAATTCTCCTAATTCACAACTTAGTTACTTCTCCCAAGAGAGATCGTATCTCTTTCACTAAGTTTCTACTGTTCTAGTATAAGAACTACAACCATTCTATTGCAGAACTAAGTTGAGCATAGGTCCTTCACAGCTTCCACTAACCTCAACTATCAATTTCATCCAAAAAGTTTATCTTTTTGGATAATCAGTGCAAGGAAACTAACCTCAACAATCTCATGGGCCGTCCTCATGTCACGAGCAAGCACTTCATGGAACTTGAGCCTCACAAGTTCTTCTTTCCTCCAAGTATCATGAATCTTCTCCATAACCGCCTGCGTAAGCCCAGCCTTTGGTATATTAATCCTTACCCTCAGATACATTCCGTCCCTCCTCAGACGCCGTAGCTCAGAATCCTCAACCGTAAGCTCAGCAAGTGATGGAGCTCTAGCTCTCCTCTTCTTCAACGCCGCTCCTCCATCTCCATCAATTCTCTCAGCCGCTTGTTCCTCCTCGTTCTTCTCCCAAGGCAACAACACATCATCCTCATCGTCATCACTCTCCTCTTCTCCCTCAGCTAGTATCATATCAGGCCTCACCCACTCTCTCTTCAACAAATCCCCCAACCTCTCTTCTCCAGTCACCGGCTTCACATCTCCACCGTTAATCCCTTCCCCCTCGTCATCATCCACATCCTCCTCGTCGTCAGAAGCTAATCCTAAGTTCCGTAGCCGAAGAACGATCCTCTCAATCGCGCTCTGTCCTCTATCTTTCTCCAAGTACCTGAGTTTCGCCTCAGCTTCCTCCTCCGCCGACCGGAGTTTACCTCCGCCGTTTTGCTCGTTCGCTTTCTTCTTCACGGAATGATCGGAGGACGAGGGAGGCCACTTGTCGATCCAAGGAGGAGTAGGTTTAGAATTCCGGTGATCCAATCGACGGTTGTTATGGCTCCTGTTGTTGCTGCTGTGACGCTCGCTCGTACGGAGCGAAGAGAATGGACGAACGAGGTGGTGGCGCGAGGGTTTCGCAGACAATGAATAGAAAAGCAATGCGTGGAGCGAAGGAGAAGAACAGTAGCGAGAGCTCGATGTCAAAGGAAGTGAGCTTCTCAGTGGCATTTCTGTAAAATTAGTCGGAACCAACAAAGCCATTGAACAGTTAGAAAATATCAAGAGCTTCTTTCACCGAACTGTCTTCGCCATCGTTTGGATACTGAGAAGCAGGCGGATAAGCTGGAAAACAAAAATAAAAAAGAATACTTGACCATGTGGATAAGATTTTTGTTCTTCGTACTATTATTGGGCTTAAGTAATGGGCCTGTTAAAAGCCCGTTTGTGAGAACTATAAAGGAAAAAACCAAATAAATTACGCAATTTATGTACGCGGAAGAAAATTACTGCTGTCCGGTTTTTGGGTAAAACCGGGTTTGTTTCGTTGTCCTGTGAGTCACCGGCTTTGCGTGATTCACTCACCGGAAATTCGAAAACTTTGTGAGAGAATCTCCGATCGATTTCACTTTCCGCCGCCAATTTTCGTTTTTTTTTGTATCCGTTATTAGCTTGTTCTAGTGAGAGGAAGGAGACAAACGTACGATGGGTCGGCCTCCCAGTAATGGCGGTCCGGCGTTCCGATTTAACCTGGCTGAGGTGATTGAATCTTTGATGATATTGTCTTTGTAATGTGGCGTGTTTGGTGTTGCATGAGCGATTTCGAGCTTGATGAGCTGAAACTAATTTGTTTGGTTTCCTTAGGTTTTGGGTCTCTTTTATTTTGGGGTTCATGATAGGGTTTTTAGATCCATCAATTCAATTTTCCTCTTGTGAAAGTCTTGTACTTTACATCATGAAGTGCCCTTTTGGTTTCTAATTAGAAGAAAAGTTCTTTTTTTTTTATTTGCTTGAAGAGACTGTTTTGTTGTTTGAACGAATTGTTTTTTAATGTTATGGGAGACTCTTGAAGGTCATTGGATGATTTTGTTGTGTGGTTTTCTGAGTTCTTGATAAGGTTTTTATATTGTTTGCTTTGGCTAATCTTCAATCTTTTATTAGGTAACGGAGATGGAAGCAATCTTGCTACAGCATAATACAGCAATGCCAGGTCGACATATTCTTGAAGCTCTTGCTGAGAAGTTTAGGTTACAAACTCCTTCCTTGTAGCTTTCTCCCTTGGTCTCGAAAGGACTGTTGTGTGTTTATCATATAAAAGGTGCTGACATTTGTTGGCTTTCTCAGTGAAACAGTGGAGCGGAAGGGGAAAATTGTTGTGCAATTCAAACAAGTACTGGATTTCTTTCACGATTCATAAGTTTTCTCTACTGAGAGTCCGGTGGATCTACCTTCTTTTACATAAAAGTGATGTGGTTTTTGTTCATCACAGATATGGAACTGGTTCCAAAATAGGAGATATGCTCTAAGAGCAAGGGGAAACAAAGCTCCTGGGAAGCTAAATGTATCTTCGATGCCGCGCGGTGTGGATCTAACAAATCCGATGAGAAATGTGCTTCAACCATCATCCGGTCCTAAAACTACTCATATGACTGGAAATCTACCCGTCATGACCCCTGCCCCTTCCGGTATATTAGGTGCCTTATATATTCTACTCGCAATCATATAGGTTGAAAAGCTTATTCATTTGAATAGGTTTCACAGGATCTTTTAATTTAATTTCCTGTCCATAAGTCTAGTTCAGGATGGGGCATGTTTCATAGATGCTGCTTTCGTAATTGTTTACTACTTATTCTTGTAGTTCCCGGTGTCATGAGGAGTGGTTCAGACAACTCTTATTTGGAATTTGAAGCCAAATCTGCCAGGGATGGTGCATGGTAATTCCCTCGGAGGCTTGGATTGGATCTTCAGTATTTTTGGCTGACTTATGATACTTTTCTTCAATCACATTGCATTCCACTGTTTTCTCTAATATTACAGGTATGATGTGCAAGCTTTCCTAGCTCATAGAAACTTGGAGATTGGTGATCCGGTAATTCCTAACCAGTTTCTAGTTGACTACTTTGTTCCTCCCCTTCTTTATTTTGCTTATAACATATCCTTTCCGTTGGGTATTTCAGGAAGTGCAGGTTCGATTTGCGGGTTTTGAAGTTGAAGAAGATGAATGGATAAACGTCAAGAAGCACGTAAGGCAACGGTCACTCCCTTGTGAAGCGTCAGAATGTGTTGCAGTTCTTGCCGGAGATCTCGTACTTTGTTTCCAGGTTTAGAACTACGTTTCTCTAAGCATTCTGTTCAGAGATAGGTGTCATCTAATCTATGTATATCCCTGACTGGACTTTTGTTATAACATCTTCAGGAAGGTAAAGATCAAGCTCTTTACTTTGACGCCATTGTTCTTGATGCACAAAGAAGAAGACACGATGTCAGAGGTTGTCGTTGTAGGTTCTTGGTTCGTTACAGCCACGACCAGTCCGAGGTTGGATGCTCATCTCTAACCTTTGTTTTTACCTCTTAGCTCCATTTGGTTTCATGGTTTGGGAATCTGAAGCAAATTCCTCCTCGCTTTTACCTATTTGGATTTCTTTTCCGTTATCCCAGCAGGAAATCGTTCCCTTGAGGAAGATTTGCCGGCGGCCCGAGACAGATTACAGGCTACAGCAACTTCACAGTGCTGCCAATGACTTTGCTAACTCGAATCAGCTCCAGAAACCCGCTCCAGACGTGGCTGCAAAACCCCCTCTTTCACAGTCCGGCGCCTCAGTTCCCATTGTTCCACCCGACGTGAAAGATCCGAGCTTGAGCGCCGCTTCTGCCACTCCAGTTCAGCCTAGCTCCAATGTAGCCACTGTCCCCGCTGGTTCTGCATAGGCCATAAGCTCTATGCCCATTTTGTAACCATATTCAGTCACTAGTTAGAGCCGTAGAGGTTAACTTGAGATCAAGAGCTTTTGTAAACTTACAGAATGCCCAAGCCATCTAAAAACTGTGTCATGCCATTTTATTTACTCCTTCATGTATGATGGAATAATTATCGTGTAGTCCGGTTTAATATTCATCATCTGTTGATGGTTATCGATTACTCTTTCGAACAAACATGCTTGTAACATGCCATTTTGTTTGCAGGTTCTGAATGAATCTTGAAATCCGTAGAGATGCAACTTTAGTGGGAACTAGTGATCATTAATGTGATAAATATCTTACTGTGATGAACTAAACACAGCGAACCATGAGGTGAAAATAATATTTTGTTTAGAGGTTGATTGTTTGTAGATTTTGAAATAGATTTTAGTTTTTGTTTTTTCAAAATCTATTTTTTATCCAATCAGAATTTTGGAGAAATAGATTTCTTATTTTTTAGAGAAACCAGATTTTATATTCTTTCACTATTTTTGAGTCAAAAACTAAAATATATGTTTTGTTGATTTTTAGCGTGAAAATTTTTTAAACTATGTATTCTTTTTCTCTCTTTTACAAATTTGTATAACCAAAAATTAAAAACTAACCAAATCACCATTCAAGTTTTCTAAAATCTAAAATATACTACAAAATCAAAAACCAAAAAATGAGAAACCAAAATCTAAAAACTAAAAACTATAATCTAAAATTCAAAATCTAAAATCTAAAATCCATGTAAACATTCAGGACCTTAGTGTATATTTCTGTAAAAATTTCTCAGACTAGAAACAGAACAACAGTTTTTACAATCAATTACAATTTACTCAATAACAATGGAAATAAAATGAAACTTACAGATGATGTTTTCTACCTTCTATAACAAAGGGCTCTGTTCTCTTTGAACATTTTTATGCAATGCCCTACATATCTATCTATATACATCATAGATGGTTTTGTTGGTTGATCACAAACCAATTATACTATATTGGCGCAGGTGATCTCCGGGATCCTCCTCCCGAACCTGACCCCGATCTGGACGGCGAATGAGACGGGGCTTGAACAGGTGAAGAGTTAAGAATCTCCTTACCAAGGTCTTTAATCTTGTTGATAAGCAGCATTTGCTCCGTCTGAAGCTGGATCAAATACTCTTCTTGTTCGTCCTCCAAACTCTCCAGCTCTCCTAAAGCTTCACCAAGACCTTCAAGATCTTCATCAGCAATCAAATTCTGAAACTTTATCATCACCTGCTTCATCTGGTTGGATAGCAACAGCGCCTTGTTAAACGGAGAGCCAGAATCCGCGCTGGCTCGTCTTGGAACATCCGTGACTTTCCTCGTGACTCTGACATGGATCTCGCCACGTGTCACATTCTGGAGAGGTATCCACTTGTCGGCAGTCTCGTTTGGCTTTAGCCGCTGGTATTCCACAACGCAGTTACCGATGCTTGAAGCCGAAAGCACAGTGTTATAGTCTTTGACATATAGCTCCAAGGAGCTCCCATCATCTGGGAACTCCATCGTCTGGTTCCATTTTGGATGCAATGTCTTAAAAATCACCTGAAAGAAAAAACAATAACAACAACAAAAAGTACCTCTAAGTTTGCTTCTTATTTCCTCTAATAATGTATTTCTAAAGTCTAAGACAGCTCCTTCAATACCTTTGTCTTCTGTTTTTTCTCTCCATATTGAACTCTGACATAAGGATCACTGGTTCCTCTAAGATCCGCAGCCACAAGATCCCGCGCTTCGACAAGAACCAGTTCAATCAAGCCTTTACTAGAATCCACCTGCGGTTAAAACCCAACAAAAAGCTAAACATCAATCAAAGAAAATAGAGTGACGTTTTGTTTTCCTCAAAACACTTACTTCACTATACTCGGGAGTAACAGCTTCGATCAAAAGCTCTATTTCTCCAGAACTAACTTCTTCAAGAGGAACCCATATATGCATTTCGCTGTTATTGATTCCTTGAAGACTCAATGTGGCCGTACCGATGTTATCCGTCCCAAGCATCTCTTCTCTAAAGCACTTCACCTTTAGATATTCTTCTCCTGCTAACTCCTCAAACTCAAACTTCTCGTTCCAGACACCCTCTGCCGCGTTCACCCTCTTCGTCTTCTGTATAGTCTATAACCAAGACGAATATTAGAAAAATGCTCACTTTTCATGCAGAGTTTTACGTAGAAATTACTTACTTTCCCATACTGTAACTTGACAGAGGCCTCGCATTTTCCGGTTTTGTCTTTCGAAACAAGATTCTTTCCGGCTAAAACCGTGACGATTATTTTCCGGCCGGTTTTCGAGAATAAGCTAGACGAGCCATCGAGTGAGTGTAAAGAACTCGAATGAACACTGTTTAAGGTATGTGAGCCATCCGAGAAATGCCATTCTTTCAAAAGTAGCCGGACGGTCAACTATATAACAAAACAGAATTTACAGGTTCAAAGTATAAAAGAGACATAAACTTGGGGAGTTAGGAGTTTGTATTGTTCTTAGTTCTTTATATATACCTCTCCGGAGCTAACTCCTTCAAAGGGAACAACCATCTCTATTTCTTGGCCACAGAACTCCGCGTGTTTCGCTATCACGCCGTTATCAGATCCAACGGCCCAAAACATCGTCGAATCATCACTTACGTATCTCATCTGTTACATCATTCATTCCAAGAAAGAAAAACATTAAACGGCTCGTAACGGCAACAAACGGCAAATACATAAATAATGTGAGCATTCATTGAATTACCTTAACTTCGCAGCTAGCGAGACTGTCGTATCTGACGCTTCCAGGATTATTCTCGTAGAGATTAAATTTAAGTGTCCCTGTATTGTCGTGTAAGATCATGTTAAACGTAGACTGATAAGCTGGATTCGGTCCTGATCTCATTTCGGTTCTTCGAGACAGCTGTTCGAGCTCGACCTCCACGAATGTTTGAACAGGTTTGTCTCTGCTGTTGTTGTTGCAGCTACCGTTGCTACAATCCCCAGTGTCGAAACTTCTCGTGGAGGGGCTTCCGCGAAGCACACTACGGTGAAGATTGCTACCGGATACGACGGTTACGTAGATGATTCCTCCAACTGCTGTTTTGTGAAGATCAGTCGCTGGTAATGAGAAACATCCCCGTCGTGGCTCCACCATCTTCTTGTTCAATGTTTCTGTTAGGATTTTTACCTGAAACAT
>KE153722.1:255194-266935 GCA_000411075.1 Sisymbrium irio | reverse complement strand
GAATCATATATCCTCCGTCGCCGTCGCCATCTCCGTTGCTAAAACTAAACAAAGACTCTCACGTCATAAAAAAGCCACCTTCTCCGTCTTCTTCCTCCTCCACAGCTGCGAAACCTCGCCAGCCGGTGATCATTTACACAAACACCCCTAAAGTTATACACACTAACCCCAAAGATTTCATGGCTCTCGTTCAAAAACTCACCGGTATGTCCCGCTCAGAGGAAGATTCCGGCGGAAGCACCATAACGGATCGTGGAGGAAAAACAATCAACCGAACCGTCTCTGATCTCACGGTTGACAGAAAATCTCATCGGAGTCGCTGTGGCGGTGGTTCAAACAGCTACAACAGAAGCTATTCCGGTGCAGGAGCCGTTAACGGTAAGGGAATGTTCTTTAACAACGCGACGATTTGCGAAGATAGTGAGTCGTCTTCGGTGATCACGACGGATGAGAACATGGGAGAACATGGACAGGTTAACTCGTTAGCTATTCCTCAGCAGCCTCATCCTCCTCCGGTGCCACCGTCTCAGTCCATGTACGATGCGGCCACGGGGATTAACTACGGTGCTTACTTGTCGACATATTCAATATTCCCGCCGGTGAATCCAGCGGATAGCTTTCTCTGCGGAAACCAACCTTTTGCGAGTTTTGATGATCCGCTTTACTTCGCGCCTAATATGAGAAGCTCTTTCTCTTCTTCTTCCTCTTCTGGTTTCGATGGTTTTACTGAGTTTCGCGACCTTTAACACACACTTCTAAGTTATTTTGTTTCCACGAAAAAAAATAGTACAATTCTTTCATTGTTTTTATTTTTTTCCTTATTGGAATTTTTGAAAGAGACCATTGACCAATAATAAATTTTGGAAAGTAGTTATGATCTATTTACTTTGTAATCAAGATTATGATTTTTGTGCTCATTTTCTTTAGCATCAACATACTCCTCTTTGCTTCTGCAATTTTCACATTTATCTTACTTTTTTATTTCTGTAATCCTTGGGTCGATACTTTCTATTACTCGGGTTACAAACATCTCTTATTGCAAATGTGTAAAGAATGTTATTTTCAAGGTTTGGCTCACGAGAGGAACAAACAGATATTTCAGACATAAGTACATATATCTTGGTATGTACGGCTAGAAACGAGTATGTACTTGTGAATCTATAGAACTTCCGTTTCCTCAATTTTTCTTCTTCTTGTCGTTTTTATCATGTTGGAGGATCACAGGAGCAGCCGGTATACTGAACCACCACTCTCTCAACCGTCTCATCAGCCGTTCTGTGCTCGCTCTTCGTGGCGGGGAGTATCTTGTGAAAAGCTCCAGAAACACGACCAGAAGCAAGTACCGTCCTGGAAGAAAGGCAATCATCGTAGCTGCAACCACCATCGCAACTGCAAACTTCTCGCTCGCCTGAATTAGCAGTTGGTTAAACACAGCTATAGGAGAACATGTTGTGTTAGAAATAAGAGGAGAGACTTACCTGAGGGAAAAGCGAGAATAATAAAGCTCGGAACTTGAGGAGGATAATGTTTCCGTCTTGAATGTTCTGTTCGAGCTCGGAGATCCCGTTCTGAACCGCCAAAAGCTGTTCCATCGTGCTCATAGGGGGAGGAGCGGTTACTTTCAGCTCGACCTTGAGCTTTTCTCTGCTCAAACATCTTGTGAGAGCCATGAACATTGCGGAGAAGAGTGACGCAAGAGCAACGAGATAAACAAGCCATCCCCTCCAAATTATTAAAGTGGACAAGAGACAAAAAACACTAGATTTCATAGGATCGTCCCAATACACCAGAGCCAAAATCAGGTTCCACGTTTCCATTACTGGAAGCATCAGTTCCTGCAGAAAAAAAAGGAAAACGCAGTTTAGTTTTTTTATAAAAGCGTTTAAGAATCTCCCCGTTGAAAATTTTGTTTTTGTTTTTGTTTTACCTTCATTACGGCTAAGTTGGTGTCAATGCCATCCATTTTGACTCCATTAATCGTCTCTTGCGCAAGCACTACCTTCTCGTAGTTCTTACGAGACTCCTTCACTGCTCTCTCTAATGGATTCACATCTCCAACCACTACTTCCCCTACCACAAGACTACTTGTCTCACTCCTTCTGCTCCTTGGACTCGATCCTCCAAACACAGACCCCAACTGTGAGACCATATCCGAAGCTGAGGACTGCAATGTCCCTGGTAAATTAATAGATTGCATATACATTAGACATTTAACTAACGCACACGGTTTCAGACATCACGCTACAAGATTAAGAAAATACCATAGGTAGTAGTTATTTTGATAAGTAGTGTAACCTGTATCTTTGGATCTGTTTGATCGATTGAACTCTCTTGAAGTAGACATCTCTGCAAGCGTCTCAAGAATCAGATCTCCACCAGGAAGCTGATCACAGAGATTGAACGGGAGAAGATATTCGTAACGCATGGAATTTGTCAAACTGAGTTCTTGGATAGCTTGCACACGTATAATGCCAAGTACAGCTTTTGAGAGTGCTTCCTCTCTTGCCAAACCCGTGATCTTGTACTTGTTTATGTAACTGTGGACGTATAATACTTCTCGTATAGTAGCGAGCCAGTAATCACGGCGTGTGTGGCCTTTAAGCTCTGGGAACTCCATCACCGCTGGTTCTGATCTAGAGAAAAGAGCCATTAAAAGTTGTTAATTGGTCAGTCAAAAAACAGGCATTTTTCAGTTTTGTAAAAGAGGTAACGATCAACTTAGTGAATAAGAACACGGGCTTACAGAGATATAGACTTGTAGGAAACGGCCTTGTCGAAAAGCCGAGTCCCCCAAGGACCAGTTAACTCGGGTTTAACTATTTGCTTGAGATCTTCAGATAGGTCATATCGCTTTGGTTTATCATAAGACACGACCTTTAAGGCCTCAAAATATAGTGAATGGTCTGTCAGGATCAAGCGACCTGAATGGTACCATGACAAAAGTAAGCGGTACGTAGGCGTGCAAAGACCAATGACTATTTAGAAATTACGAACAATACCTGGCCATGTTGATATTCCAACATGTTCGAGAACTGGTTGTGTAGTAACTGTTCCGTCTATTTCCAGAATCTTCTCTCTTTTAGATCGAACACCAGAAAGCAGAGATGATTCGGATTGAGTCCTCATCTTCTTTATTGCTCTGTAAACAAAGACAAAAAAAACTATCTGCACAGTGATTCTAGACAAATTCTAGACAAAGAAGCTCGGCTTCTGAGGATAGAGACTTTACCTCTCAAGTCCATATAAATACTTGTCATAAACAGAGAACTGAAGCCGACCAGCCGTAGATGAAGTAAGCATTTCAAACAGATTTTCACATATAATCACATCAGCTATTATAGGAACTGCTGGTGCTATCCGTGAGAAGGCTTCTAGACTCACTGTTGCATCTTCCTCTACCTGTTTTGAAGGGTAAAAAAATGATAAAAGAGAATCCTTATAATGAGTGTAGAAGAAATGAGAAAAAGTTGCCTTACACTGAGTAAAGCCTGGCTAGCAGCAGCTGGGACTTCCCAGACAACCATCATGTCAAAGGTTAAACGCCGGAACTTTTTATCGGCTAGATGACCTGTAACTCCCACAGATAGTGAAAGTGCCTTGAAACAACAGTACTCTAGAAAGTTCCTTGCAAATAGAGAGGGCTGCTTCAGAGATTCAAACGCCTCTTGTTTGAAACTATCTCGCAGGTCATTTGCAGAAACACCGAGTATTCTGCAATCAATAATATAACATATAGTCAAACCATAGCCATATAATATATAAAAACAGATCAATGACCTCATTCTGCATCAAACACTTGCACTCAATGTTGGTACCTAGTATTTCTTTAATCAAACCCCAAAAGTTTCTGTAAATGCCTCTTTTATATTGTTAGAACTATCCCTTATCAAACCTATTACTAAAATCATTCTTCGACAAACCTATTCTAGAATCATGTCGCCAAAAAGACTACACCTTTCATTTGATTAGATGAAAGATACTTACTTTGAACACCTGCGGACAACCACATTGGCGACAGGAGAAAGCTCAGGTATCCAATTGGTGCCAGCAGACGGGGATCTTCCCATTTCCTCGATTTCTTCATCGAAGGAGCTTTGTTTTCCGAGCAACCATTTAAAAGAAGTATCTTTAACCAAATCTTCCAGCATATTCCGTGTTTTACTCGTCATGGCACCAAAACTCGTTACCCACCTGTTTTTGTCTGATACAATCAACACAACCATTCAAGAAAATTAAGCTGATCCATCATTGTTGAATTCAATGCAAACTTTATTTTGCAAATTCAGCTTAAGCATTTGATCACATGATCTCAGCGAACCTACCTCAGATTAAAACCTTTCAATATAAAAGAGTGTTTCCCCACAATCCAGAAGCTTTATTCTCGAATTATCGATCAAATTTAGGGCTTTTTAACTCGTTTGATTCCTCGAGAAACTGTATATAATGGGGCCCTCTCGATTGTCAGATTCTGCCTTGATTTGGGGTTTATCGAGAAATAGAACACGCAACAAGAGAAGCATTAGTAAGCACGAAGTGAGGAGGAGGAGGAGGAGGAGAGAGCGACGGGTGACGGTAATAATTGTTCTCCGCCTGGTGGTCTCGTTAAGACACGGTCGCGAAACACGTGATTGGGTTTTTTAATACACGTCAGCATATTTAAATGGTTCATATATATCCAGTTGACTTTCAAACATGTTAAACAATCTTGTCCTTACACGTGTCTATTCGTCATTAGTTGTCGTGATGTTTATCCCCATTTTAATCGTTGTCAACCTCCTAGGTTATTTTGGATAACCTCCGTACTGCAATTTATGTCGGTGTGTTTTCTTCCGACTAAACTCATCAATCATCATGTTCATGTCGTGTCTGAATTTTCGCTGATTTCATTGCTTCAAAGTCTTTCGTTACATATAGAAGTCGTATTCGATTTCAGTTGATGAAGTTTAACGTGTTTTTACTTTTTAGAGATAGCTTGATGTACTTTTGAAATGTAGATTGTATATATGAAAAAGGTTTGAAAATTAACTATGGCCACAGACAATATGTGTACTATTATGTAAATGTTTTCTTGTTTCTTCTTCTTTATTTGTTTTTGTGTTTTATCTCTAGATGAAGAAGACAACCTGTAGTTAGTGGATTCACATCTCGCACCACTGCTTCATCTACCACAACACACGAGACTACTTGTCTCACTCGTTCTGCTCCTTGGACTCGGTCTTCCAGACACAGACCCCAGCTGCGAGACCATATCAAGACCGTGACACATGCCAAGACCGTGACTATTGAGAAATTAAGGACAATACCTGGCCATATTATTGTTGATATATCGTGAAACCATAACTTTGCTTTGCGTATTCTAGAGCATTAAAAGTTGAAAAACATAAATGTTCACACTGATGAAGCACTTTTAAATAACCGTTTCGATGATAAAATCCGAGAAGTTACAGACGAGAATTTACGAGCTTAAGCTATAGGTGTCTTAGTTAAATATACTTCCTCTATATTTTTTAAATGTCGTTTTAAGTTTATGCACACAGATTAATAAAACATATGATTTTTTATATTTTTAAAATAAAAAGTTAATTATCTATACACCTAACAATATTTGAACTAATAAAAAATAAATAAGAGAATCTTCTAAATAAATTTTACATTAAAACTATAAAACATCACTTATTTTAAAACGAAAAATTTATTATAAAACGACACTTATTAAAATATAGAGGGAATATTAGTTTTGAGTTTTAAAGCAAAAATACTATTTGAGTTACTAAACAAAGAAAAATTTTGTTAAGATAATTTTTTTTATAAAAAGACCAAATTTAGAAATTCAACATGTATTAAATTGTGAATTCTTGATGTTCCAGCATCTAAACGTATAAAATATAGAGAAAAATTAGTATACTTATTCAAAAGTGAAAAAATATAAATAAATGTACTAATTAAATTGGATTTTGTTCCCAAAATTTTAAATCTAGATTGCCTTTAGAACAACAAAACAAATTAAATATAGTATAATTGAAAAGATATAAACATTAAAACTTGCATACAATATATATTTTTTTTTTGGTCAAAACTTGCATACAATATTAAAAATGAAAGTTTTAATATAAACAAAAAAATGTACATATATAGAAGTCATGGCATAAATACATATTTTATAAAACTAATTGTACTATATTAAAAATAATAGAATACAAAGGCCAACCGACGATGTTAAACTTAACTAGCTCTCGCCGCCAAACTCCGTCAAAAGCCCCCAATGGATATTGTTGATGATTGGGGACGCAAAACCTGCGCCTCCTCTCCCGCCGGAGAATCAACTAGTCCTTTCTTCTTGGACCCATCAGACTCGCAGCTACTCTTCTCTTCTCCCTCACTCTCTCCTCCGCTTCTCTATCGCGTCCCTCACCTAACTCACGCCCGATTTCTCACCGCCTCCGGCATTCCTCCGTCGTCTTCTTCATCAATCGAGGCCTCGTTCCGTCTTCCCCATCCCAACAAAGATGCCGCTAGGGTTCTCTCCTACAATCGCCTCCAGTTTCTACCTTGCCCCGCTGATAAAAATTCAACCTTGGTGTTTTTCCCCACAGGGACTAACCTCGACCAACTTGGGTTCGTCCTGCTTTCCGCCGGAGATTCGGGTCGTATCCGGGTCATGGGTTGGGACGAAGGTGAAGTCTTTATGGCGAAAGAGCGATTCTTTTCAAGAATTTTGAAGATATTGGTGCAACCGATTGGTGATTCAGGAGTGTACAAGTGTTCTTCTTCGGTGGAGTTTGGATACGTTATGGTTTGTTTACTGTATTCGGTTCATTGGTACTGTGTCAAGTACGATGATTCTCGAGGCAGACCGGTTTTGAATTACCTCGGACGGAAGGAATTTAAGACTTGTTCCATCGCTACCGCTTCTTGGAGCACTCATGTTACTGGAGAGTGTTTGGTCTTGTTAGAGAACGGTGAGGTCTTCTTGTTTGAACTGAATCAGAGACACTATAGTAGATTCAGAGGTTGCAAGATGAAAGTTTCCTGGCAGGATCATCAAGGTATATCAGTGAATCAGAGTTGTTGGTTAGGATGTGAATTTGGTTGGAGAGTTGGTACTTTTATTGTTGCTCGGTCTGATGCAGTCTTTGTTATCACTAGAAGCTCTGGAAAGTGCAGTGTGAGAACTTTGTTGGAAACTGAGAGGGTGAACATGGCGGGAACAGAAGAGTTTGTTGCGTTTGCTAAGGCGGGTAGTGACAGTTTACGGTTTATTCTTGCTTCCAAGAGCTATCTATATCTTTGTGATCAGAGATCAGGAGTGCCTTTGTTGAAATGGCAGCATGATGTTGAGAAGCCTTGCTTTATCGATGTGTATAGCTTGTCGGATCTCGGGTTTCAGACCGATGAATCAACTACTTCCTGCGTTATAGTAGGATCATTTTGGAATGCACAGTCTCAAATGTTCTGTTATGGACCTTCTCCTTCTGTTGCCAAGGATCCTTCTTCCTTGAATGTGTGGGAGCTTCCACACAATCTACTCTTACCAGCCGGGAAATGTCTCTGCGGGGATTGTGTAATTAGGGAAGTGATGATGAAGGAGTCTCTCCCCGTGTGGATTGATTGGCAGAAAAAGAGTATTCTTGTTCTTGGTTTTGGGGTTTTAAACAAGTACCTTCCAACACTTGGTACATCAGATGGGTTTACTTTGATTCGGTTAACATCGTCAGGAAAGCTCGAAGCAGTCAAGTACTGCGCTTCTCGTGATCCTGTAAATAGCTTGGGAGTAGTAGCTCACATAGATTCGGCCTGCAAAACTGACGAAGTGAACTTATTGTACTTCCCTGATGGTGGCAAATACAAATTCCCGAGACGGTTCAAATACCTCGAACTCGACTATCTCTCTGCTCACACAAAAGGGAACCTCGCCGGGTATTTAGACTCGAGGATGAGTAAAACCAAGTCATCAGGTTCGAAGAAGAGCAATTCCCTTAGTTTAACCTACCACGAGGAGCTATGCGAGAAGTTAAATATCTGCGGGTTCGGTAGAGACAGATGTTCCTCTACAGTTACTGCAGTCTTCGAGAGTATTAATTCACCAACAAACGTTTTCAACATTGCATTGAGAGAAACCTGGTCAAACTTACCTATAGAGCTTTTGTTGCTTGCATTTTCAAACTACACTGAGGTTGAGGGTGTTCTGCTAGACAAGAAGAAACCGTCTCTCGAGTTCTTAGTCGTTCCGGAATTCCCGCAGTTGCCACCATTCTTACTAAGGAAGCCTTCACCCCGAAGTAGCAAATGGTCAAAGAAAGTGCAACCCGGTGTTGAGCTCATTGGTCCTATTCTTCCACTCCCAGTCCTCCTCACATTACACGAGTTCCGTAACGGTTGTCTGAACTCAGAACAAGAGTTCTCACCAGATATAGAGTTGTCTGACCGGTGCAACCAAATCTCCAAAGCGGCCCGCGAGATGGCAAACTCAGGTGTAGGCGAGACAACAACCATTCCGCTTGACGATGATGATGATATGTGGCTCAACAACGATTCACAGAAGGAGAAAAAGCGGTTCATTGCTTATTCTCCGATCACAAAAACGGCTGAGTCAGACAGGGAACATCAAGAACTCACAAAGTTTGTCTCCAAAGTGCGTTGTAAAAACAGTGATGATGATGTTGGAGAAAGATCAGGGCTTGAGGTGTTGGATGATATGTCTCCGGTCGAGATTTGCTTCGAAGATCGTAATGCAGATTTCGATATGAAAGCTTTGTTTATGTGCAAGGCGCTTATCTCCAAATGGCAAGATCATTCTTTTTCATATCAAGACTTCCTTTCTCAGTACCATCTCCAGAAATGAGTTATATAGACTTATAGTCTTGTACGATTTTCACGGCTTCGTTTTGTCTTGGCCGACCAATTTTGTATGATCTGATAAATTAATTTTTTTGTTATATTCATTTTTGAGGATGAGGAATTTGACGCCTTGCATCTTTGGTTTTACAAAAGAAAAAATCTAGAGAAGAGAAAAAAAATCTAGCTTTGTGCTTTTAAAAGAATTTTGTGGATGAACATACTGTTTGGCTGAGAATCTGAAGAACACAGAAGCAAATCTGCTCATGAGTGTTGGGACATAGAATTTGGATTCATGAGTTTCAGGACTTGATTGGAAGGTTTGTTTGGAATACGAGATGTATTGCTTTCTTCTCCTGTGTGTTCTAATCTTGATTATCGCTATCCTGTGATAAATATGGTTATCTTTTGTCAATCTGTATTTTGATTGTGGACAGGAAAAAGTTGCATCCAAAGAAGAGGAACCAGTGCCTACTAAGCCTGTCACTTAAGAACCAACAGCTCCCAAGGAGGATATATAGCTACCAAGACTTGAAATCTCATCTCTTATTCTAACGTTGCCACGGCACTTGGTGCTGCCAAATCTAAGGAGGTAGATACTACAGAACAGAGGTTGCGGTTGAGACCAATTTAGTATGTCAAAACTCGCATGATGAAATGGATGTTCTGAATGGAGAGAAAACTCTATAATTACGCATGTTTATGGATATCTTTATTGATTTCCGAACACCTTTTATTCGTTTGTTTCTCAAGTTATTTGCTGGCACGATATAAAAATAAGTATCAGCTTAAATACATATCCAACTCATTTCATCAATCCATTTCTGTTTAGTATTTTCGTTTGCTTCATCGCTTAGGTAAGTTTTATTTTAAAATAAGTTGATGTGCAACCAAATTTTATCTTAACAGTAGTGTGACCCAAAAAAGCGAGTAATAATAGATTATAGATCAATAATAAATTAGATCCAACATGCGAATTATCAGTTATCAGTTACCTTTATAACTGATAACGGTGAAGTTTATCTACGTGGATAATGAGCACAAAACTGAGTTCGTTAACAGAGAGAGGGACCTACTTTGGGTTAAAAAGAAAAAGAAGACTTATGACTTGTTCTTCGTCCTCTTCTCTTTCGAAAGTCGTAAGATCGATCCTAACCCAAACGGAGATGGACCACCTATCACGGGAGTAATCCGGAAGCTTCCCCCTCCTCCTCCTCCTCTGCCGCCATTCTTTCCGGCGTGCTTGTGTGGCCTGAACTGATACGAGCTGCAGCAGACAGAGGAAGGAGAAGAAGAAGAAGACAAATGAGATGACGGATCTGCACCTGGACGTGGGGCTCCATGTCTCTGCGAGCTATGTTTGTTAATGTCCTTTAGCATTGCCCTCTTCGAATTCATCACTGATCCTGTGGAGTTGCTTCTTGTCAAACGAGGAAAAGAACATATCAGACTCTTCTTGATATCGCAGTTAAGGCTCGAGCTTCTCTTGAAGCTCCAAAACGACTTTGATGATTTCTCCGCCTCCGAGTCCGAATTTGCGCCGCTCCCACGACCGTTTCCGATTCCTGGAGTTTCCTTGTCGCTGTATTTTCTCGAGTGTTGGGGTGATGGCAATGGTGGAGGAGGAAGAGAGGAGGAGGAGGAGGAGGTGGATGATAAGGAAGGAGCAGAGACGATAGGAGGGAGCTCGTACTTGTAGAGACGTTTTGGCATGGCGGATGCACTAGTTACTTGGAAAGGAAGGATTGGGAGGATCATGCCATCCGCAAAGATCTCATCAGCTGGTGAGGAATCTCCCGGATCAAAGTTTCTGGAAATGTGGAACTCAAAATCTGGACTTGATGAATCTAAAAGCGTTGTGTCTCTTCGAACCAGGCCTGATGATTGTTGTTGTTCCACAGGAGGTGCTTTGTCTGATTGGCCGAGGTCTCCCGCGAACGAAATCCGCTGGTGGTTAGATTCCGCACAGATCATGCTGGATATTTCATAACAAACGGTCATGTTAGTGAAAGCAACGAGAAACAGAGAAATGCAGAGAAAATGAAACTCACCTTGTTTTGGAGGAAAATATGTAAACTGTGCTCAGAGACTCTCTCTTACAGGACTGAGCTTAAGGGTCAAACGATCAAAAATCGAGACCCCCTTATACTGGGGAATGCGAGAGATGTAAATGAAACTATGGAGATGATGAAGGAAAAGTTTAAGGAGATCATAATGTTTTCAAAGATTTGAGATTAAAACTCTTAAGTCTATGGATTAGAGGTTGAAACCCTCCATTAAAATAATGGATGTGGTGTGCCACTACTAGAAGAGAAAATGGGCTTAGAAGAAAAAGAATAAAGGCATAATATCTAAAATGAGATATATCAAGGGTTTGAATGAATACCGTAACTTCTACTTGAAGTGTCCAAAGGTACAGTTTATTCTTTCTTTCTCCTCTGTTCTCCTAAGCTGCAGACTGCTCACGTGAGCCACCTTGAAGTCTTTCAATGCATTTTAACTGCGAGATGGTTTGGATATTCTATGAAACCGATGGCTAACTGCAGAAGAAGTTCTTGACCGTGAAGCACGAAAGTGCAAGAAACAAGGTGGTTTCTGAATATTTTTCAGACCATTATCAGAGCGTTATCATTATTCCATTATCTTGCAAAATACTTTTCACTTTCCGGACAACAGTTAACAATGAAAGATCAAATTAACTTGTAAAACATAATTGCAGCAAGGAGCAAGTGTCCCAGCTCAGGTGTTCAATACATAGAACTGTGTCTATAACTCAACTTACAGATAAAGGAAGCTGTATGAAACCTTGGACACACATGGTGAGATGATGATGTGTTGTAAAAGGAAGCTTCGTCTGAACCCTGAAAAGTTGTCAAAATGTCTAACAGCAGAGACATTGTTGCTCA
>KE153722.1:216773-254974 GCA_000411075.1 Sisymbrium irio | reverse complement strand
TTTTTTTTTTTTTTTTTTTGTGCATAATCTTGACAGGATACGAATTTAAGTTACTCAAGAGCTGCCATTAGTATGCAGAAACAATTACTAAATAGAGAACAAGAATGTAAAAGAAGTCGCAGAGAGCTGCATTATTGATAAGAAAAAAGAAAACAGCTGGAGATTCCATTGCCATGGAGATTACAATTAGCTTTTGGTAATGGAAAAAAAACACCAGTTGTGTCTTTTACAAAAGAAGAAGAATAAAATGGCTTCATTCACTAAAAACTGGGGCACATTGCTACATTCTTTTCTTCCTTTTTACAACGGAAAAAGATTCAAAAGTAGAAAAAAAACAAGAAGAGAGACACAAAGAGTTACTACAACAAATTTCCCTTGGGACCTTCAAAACTGAAGGAACCAAGGGATCACCTTTTTCATGTTTCCGCAGCTTCAGGGACGTCGTAAGAGCCTGCTGTTACCTCTTCTGCTAGCCACAATCCGGGGAAAAGAGTCTGCCAATTCAAAAATGCAGAAACTTTAAGCAAATTTGGTGTTACAGAGAAGAGACAGAGAGAAGACAGAGAAATGGAGAAAAAGAGGAAAACTTTACATTCATTTGCTTCTGAACAAGTCTTGGCCTCTTCTTTGGTCTTCGAGGAGGTCTTTTCCCGATAAGGGCAGTGAAATCTTCTTCGATTTCTTCTCTAAGCAAAGAAACAGAGAATTTAACTTTGTTGGAATTTCCATCTCCTCCATCCACACCTTCTTGACTACCTCTCTTGACGCCAGTTTCATGTCTCCGAGACTCGGTGATCTTCGTCGTCTGTTCATCACCAGGTTCGTTACAAGCAGCTCTCCTCGTCCTCAGATTCCAGGGCCTAGCTGCAGCGACGGCGTCATCACCTCCATTTCCCAAAGCCGAGACCTTTGGCTTCGCAGAGTCTCCTCCTCCTCCAGGAACGGCGGGAGATCTATGAGCGGCGCGATCGGGAGAAGGAGAGGAGGAAGAAGAAGGGAAAGAGGAAGGAGATCGTTGGTGAGGGAGCTTGACGCACCTGAGGAACCTCTGCTGACCCCATCGGAGATAAGGTAAGGTGAAGTTGTGGAGGCGTTTGGATCTCTCAGGAGGAGGAGGAGGAGGAGGAGGGAATTCCATTGATTGGTTTGTTGGAAGAAAAACTGTGAATGAGAGATTCCCTTTTGCTCTCTTCGTCCTTTGTTTACAATTTTGGTGAGCTTTCCTTTGGAGCAAAGTTCAAAGTTTTGCTTTTTTATTATTTTTGTTTTTGGGTTTTCGTTTGTGTGTGTGTCTGTGTGTTTATATTTATTCTCAAGCAAAAATATTTTTTTTTTTTACTTTTTTATTCTTCTGTTCGAATTATTCGGGGAGAAAGAGAGAGAGAAAGAAAGTTAGGGACGCGATTGTAACGTTGTACTCGATCGTTTGTTTCATTACTAAAAAAAAAAAATCATTTGTTTTAGTACGTTTATACTGTTTTTTGGTACCACGTAGGTTAATATTTAAAATAGGGACGTGTAATTTTTTTACTATAAGACATTCAACGTTCTCGTAGTCATAAACGCAACTCATAAATCCTCCCAAGTTTTTTTACCAATTAAATTGTTCAAACACGACCAACGGTAAATGTGGGGATGTGTAAATGACATAAGTCAATTTTGACCCAACTAAAAGGTATAACTCCAATTTTAATTTTTTTCTTGGAAATTATTTGATGATTAATGAGACGATGCAAAATCTTTATACAACATTCGAAGGAAGGAAAGTTCAAAAGAAAAAAAAAACATTCAAAGGAAGGGTATATGTATCTAACCAGAGTAGAAATACATAATTGGAGGAGTCTGGTTGGTTAGCTCAATTATAGTGATAAATCCATAGAGAATATACTTAAAATTAGTCAATATACACTGTACATAAAATTTTCTTTTAAAAAAATTTCAAATTATTTCCACAAAAGAAGAATGTAAATAAACTAAGTTTGACTTTCGAAGTCTGAAGGACAAAAAAAAACAGTGTAGTTCGTGGACGAGGGAATCTAATCTAGGGATTTTTAATGCTGTGTATCTTGCGTATCTGCGGATCTTAAACGGGAGGAAGAAGAGAACGATGCCGTTGATATGTAATCTCTAGCACCGGACAATCAGTACGTGTAATTTACCTAAAGTAAAGACAAGGAGCACTAGTGTGAGAAATTTGGGTATGATCAGATTGATAAACAGTTAAAGGTATTATCATCTACGGAGCATCAAACTTCGACAATAGGAACTAGGAAACTTTCATTGAAAATGATCGAGTGTTGCATTACTGCATACCCAGTCTATTTTGCAAGTGATGGGGATATGCATCAATAGTTGTATACTTGTATGTACTATCAACCTTTTGGTCAATGGGTCTGTGCAGATCATGAGATGAAAATCCATGGTTCATCGAAACCAGGCCAATAGGCCTCCAAGTGCTTTATGTTATACTTGGCTTTGAGCCTTTGACGTTAGATTTGAGAAGTTAAGTTCTATCAACAAAGCTGAGGACATGGTATTAGAGTGCGATCCAACTTTTGCAACCAACCGTATATGTATCGCCCCCTTTCTTTTTTTATGCGATGGTGTTCATCTTTCTTGGATATTATATCCATCCATTCGTTTACAAGAAAGCATTATACGACACCATACAGTAAATGTCCTTTTAACAAGCTCTGAGAAAATTTGCCCCGGTAGAAACTTCAGAACTAGGAAGTACTGTAATAGATAAGAAGGATAAAGTAAAGGGAAGTGAAAGTTTTTACCATAAAAACTGCAGCTATTTACACTCTTCAAAGAAGTCTCAGCTTATGCAAGAAAGTAAAAAAAAAAAACAAATAGCGGACAAGTGGAGAAAGGAGGGAATGGTATGGGATGTTCCAGAAACAAACGAGTTTTGGCTTTGCCCAAAGGCCAGAATGTATGGTGGTAACCCTAATATAAGACTCTTCAAAAACTTTAACATCTCAGAGACTATACAGATAAAAATTCTATCAACGGGGCTTTTTTGTTATAAACCTTCTTCACCACATTGTTGTGCGAAACAGAAAGTGAAACCAACAAAAGAAAGAAAAAAGTGAAACGAGAGTGAAAAACCTTTCACAGTGTTCTCAGGATGAGGTTGCGCAGTCTGGAGCAGTTGTTTCTGATCTGATCACACGGGTATTGTAAGAACCGCAGGTACCGCATTTATGGTACAGCCAATGGAACTGTGTCGTTCCTTTGCGTTCACAGTCATTGCATAGAATGTCCTGAAACATGTGTGTGTGAGTGTGTCATTAAATGAATCAGACTAGAGTCAAAGAAACGGTAGTTTTAGTGTTTCTCACCTGACAGCGATCTTTGTATTCTTCTGGAAGTTCTTCTGCAGCTAACAGTGCATCAAGCATACCGAAATAAACCTGCGAGTTTGAGAAAGAAACGAAGAAGAAATAGTTAAGTGAATGGTATTTGCAATGATATGATTTGTAGATTACGCTCTGACGGACGAGGATTAACTTACCGCCATATCTCCTAATGATTTTCCACAGATTGGACAAGTGTAGTGGCTGCAAGTGTAAGCCTGAAAAAGACCAGAGAAACAACAAAAGTGTTTTGATTTAAGGCGGAGATACAAGGTAAATTCAAGTTTAATGAGAAAAGAGAGATTTGCAAACCTGGAAGCAAGCTGAGTGCATGTAGTGACCACATGGTAAGGCTCTGACTGTTTCACTCGACGTGAAAAGAAATTCGCAGCATATGGGGCAATTTGTCTCGAGGCTTTTCTCCAGACACTTGTGGTTTACTAACTTCATCCCCAGGCAACAGTTACATGTCATGCAATGGAAATAATCGATTCCAAGTCCCTCCCCGACCCGGCAAAGGTTGCAGAATGGACAGTGGTAAATAGCTCTGAAGGAAGATAATAGTTTTTTTGAGGTTAATATAGCTGCTCAAGTTTGATTCTTAACAAACGCAAAGATCGCAATTGGTTATTATATAAATCAAATTGTTGGGTTTTGCTTACCTTTCATCATCGAAGAGTTTGCAAATACTGCAATAGTGCTTTGCCATTGGGAATCCATCGCACGAAGGCGTTGTGCAAATGGGGCCAACAGGTTGCACCTTGAGGCACCGCATGCAGAGCATTTCCGTCACCGATTTTCTGTAAAGCGTTCCAAATATAAATCATATCACTGAGAAAGAAAAAATAAAGAAAGAGTTTCCATTCCAGTAGGGGAGATTGGCATAAGATCTTACCTTTCCATGGAGTGGTCGCTTACTTTGTCATGACAAAACCTACAAGTGAACAACTGACCACAACAAGCTGCCCGAAGTTTGCAGTTACGCTTGTAATGCTCGCATCCATATATCTGCTTATCGGGATCTCGAAAAGATGGGGAACATCCAAGTGCAACATCACCATTCAACGAAGTTTCTGCTTCCTTGGGTAACTTTTGCTGAGCCGCTATCCATCGACTGATAAAAAGCACCAACAATCGAAATTAAAATAGATGTTATTCAAGGGAAAAAAGGATTAAGCTATGAAGGAGATGTGAATGAGATTATAGGTTCAGTATTGTTCAGAAGATTGTTCAATCAAAGACACACACACACACACAGACCGGTAAAGACAGGAGCAGCAACATATATTATTTCACTTTGTATGTTTTCTTTCAAGTAATTCAGGGGAATACATCTTCCATTTGGGGTTCTAACTTCTAAGTTAGTCAGGTATGCATCAAAATGTGGGATAAAGGATCCACGCCCCGAAAAAGTGAAAGAAATCTGACCTTGTCCTCCAATTTTGTACTAGATAATCTTTTCTCCGTGGATCAAGTGTGGTGTCCTGATAAACCTTCCTGATTTCAGCCTCTAGTTCGTTCTGATTCATGCGGAAAATATCTTTCCACCCCGGCTTAAATAGTTGACCAGTTTGGTTTAAGATTTCTTGATGATCATTATCTATATGAAAAATAAACTTGACATAAGCAAAACAAACTTAGCGGAGAAAAACTACAGTAGCCAGCCAAAGTATGAGTTCTGAAGTCCAAAGCAAAAAAAATTATTTACATAAAACCATTAGATGTTATGTTGGTGAAAAGTAGTTAGGCAATTGCTTTTACCTCTGTGGAGACTAGGTTTGGATGATTCCATTGACGATGAGTCGGGTGATCCTTTCCAGCATTCATTGAGCCATTCATCGAACATTGTGTTCTTGGTTGCCTGCTTCCACGTATCCATCATTCTATTTTGCTCATCTTCAGAAAGTGCGGACGTTACCCATGGTAACATGGATTGAAGAACTTCAGCACCCGTTGTCCCGATTATACGACCCACAATTTTGTCTTGCTCTTGAATGGAGAAGTGTTTGTCAAAAAGAGGCCAAAGCTCCAGTTCCTCCAAGAAAATATGCTGATCCAGTGTGATCTTAATGGATTTGCACATCCCTTGTAGCTTCGTAGCAAGTTCGTTGTACTTCTTTTTGCAGTCACCGCCATCAATATCAGTCTGAACAGTGTCAGTCTGAGTTACGTCACCCATCATAGAATCACTCTGTAACTTCTCATGAAGAACTGAAAGTTCAGTAAGAACACTATATATATCTCCGAACAACTTCTCCTCCTGTTTATGGTCGAGCGTGTAAGAGTGACTGACATTGTGAAGGGTCTCCTTTGATTCCAAAGCTGGAAATAGGATATCATCTTCTGCATTACTATGAGCCTTGTAGAAACCCCATAGTAGGTGAAATCGACCAATGAATTGACGAATAAACGTTTCATCGCAATCAATGAGCTTTCCAGATTCAACATCAAGAAACTCCAGATCTTTGCTTATTGCCTTGTGAAACTTAAAGATTGTAGCAACTGGCCGCTCGGCAGATCCAGTACCAAAGCTGTTGCTATCCATTTCCCAAACAAAGAGGCTGGAATTAAGAGCGGGCGCAGCGGAGTTTAGCGAAGAAGATCTCATAGCTTTAGCTGCTGGAAGGGAACCAAGTCCGAGACAATCACTGTTAACTCCGAGATCCGGAACACAGCATGACCTACCATTTCCAGATGGCTTGCACCCATTTTCAACTGCTGACGAGTGAGGGGTGGCATTCTTTTCACAAGACGATATAACAGTTCGCTTAGCTGGCCTTTTATCCTGATGCTGGCAACACGCTTTTAGAGTTCTACTCGAGCATGGCGCAGACACACAAGCATTACATGACTGAAGGTAGACTTCTTCAATGTTGCTTAGTCTTTTAACAGGGCATGAGCCATTCCCGTTTGGAGATAAACATTCCCCGGCTTTGCGTCCTTTGCATGCCCAACCAGAGAAAAGAGTAACGAGAGCAGTATCTGATTTAGGTGCTGAGCCCACAAAGAAACCATGTAATCGTGCAAGATTGTGAGTAGCTAATAATTATTAAAAAAGGTTAAGTTTCATCAAGAGTGAAAACAGTACTGTACCTCCAGCTTGCAAGTTCTTCAAAAAATTCTTAGCTTCATCTTCTGATAAAGATGCAGCCAACCATGGCAAAACACGTTCAATTAATCTCAAGGGCATTATGCACAGGCTTTGGTAGAGAAGCTCTTGTTGTTTTTTAAAGCTGAAGTTCTTTCGTGCAAGGGGTAGCACCTGCAAACATTATGAAGTTAGCTGACGACATCCTAAATTGGCATCTTGGATCTTCATAACCTATGGTATCAACTGATCTTCATGTTCATCGTTTCACTTGTTTAGAAATCATATATGTCACAACACTATGGGAAAAAGTTCACCTGAATTTCCTCGTTGTGGAAGTGCCTTTGAATAGTTTCCATTATTTGATCTGCATGTGAGCACAGCTTCGTGTAAAATTCAGCAGCGGAAGTAGAAGAGGCTCCAGCACTCTTGATATTTTCAATTAAGCATCGAAACTCGTTAAACTGGTTTTCTTCTTCATCGTGCTCCTCCGAAAATGAAAACTCCCCATCTACTGCTGGAAATATGATCTTGTCCTCTGCAAGACTGCAACGACAAAATAACAATATATCATCTCAGAAATAGACCCATGCCATTCCAATTTGTGTCAGAAATACGTTGATATGAAAATATGAGTCAACATCCAGTTATAGTGATCACAATCTCATGCAGAAACGTGCTTAAGCATGAGTAAGAGGAAAGATGAACAACACCCACATGCAAAATTGACAATATTCTGTTTTCATTGTATATAAAGGATGCAACAAATACCTGTGGAAGATGCATACTTCAGCAATATATTGCAAGCGTTCATCAAATGCAGATAAATCCGAAAAATCTCCAGACAGCTGAATCTTCCTAGCCTCATCGGCTATTTCTTTCATCTCCTTGTTGATTGACTTGTGCCAAAGCTTTATCTCATCAATTGGGTGCATGTGAGCATCAAAAGAATCATCTTCGGTCAGCTCTGGGTACTTTCTCTTCCCGACCTTGGATCCCTCACATGCGCACTGTGCTCTACTAGTTTTACAAGGAAGCATGCTAGAAGAATCTAGACAACACTGGAACAGAGAATCTTCTATGCGACACGAAGCGGCCGTGTCGCTTTTCCCTCCCAACCAGGTGAAGATAACCTTCAACAAGGAAACAAATCAAACAACAACTCCAAAAGCTTTTCAACTCGGATCTTAATTCAAAACTCCAAAAGCTTTTCAACTCGGATCTTAATTCAAAACTAACCTGTTGAAGGAGCTTCTCGCCTGGAACTATCTTGCTTAAGCACATCTGCATCTCCTTGCTTTCATCTTTTGAAATGGAAGAAGAAAGCCATGGCAGAAACACGGCAAGCATATTCACAGGAATGCTGCAGAGAAATCTCCAGACTATGTAAGCTTGCTCCTCATGCTTAAATTTCTCAATCAGTAAGGGGAACACCTGTCGGCAAGCGAAGAAAAACCCTGATTTCAATAAAGACCTAACGTGTAATCCTAGATACAGACTCTGTGTTCGTGAAGGGAAAACAAGAGCATCAAACAAAAGGATACCTGTTTCTGTTCTTTAGCCAAGTGCTGGCTAACAGATGTCTGAAGTGCTCCAGTACTGCTCGCCAACTCCCTTCGATAACTTTCATCGATCTCCGTGGCAGAATTTAGCAGCTCAAACAGATGATCGAAGAGGGTGCTTTCACCCTTGTGTTCAAGAGAATACGTCTGCGCTACGTTCTTCACGCGTATGTCAAGCGCCGAAAAGATAACCTACATCCACAGAGAATAACAACAGTCAAACACCAATATGTTCCAATATGATTTCATATCTCCAAGAAAGCACTCATTAGAATCAAGAAAACGATCATAAAGAGACAAAAAATCACTAATAACAGATTTGCAGCTATATCAAGTATTAGAGTAGTCTTCTCGAGCATCAACCATTGGGGCAGAAATTCCCCCAATGAGTCATTAGTTTGGTAAAATGACAAAAACGTAAAATCAAAAGCAGAGAAGGTTTCCGAATTTGTGAATTGGAAGTTTCGAGAGAATGAAGAGAGGCAGCTTAATCGCATTACCTCGTCCTCGGCATTGCAGTGATGCTTATAGATGGATCTCAAGAAGCGGTACCGTTCACGAAGCAGCTTGAGATCAACGTGGTGACCAGTAGCAAACTCCAGCGCCAACCTATGAAGCGATTCGAGCTCACTGCAGACGGCCTTGTGAAAGAAGAGGAAAATCAGGATCGGAGAAATCTCTTCCGCGTCCTCCGAGAACGAATTCGCCACCACAGAGGATGAAGAAGAAGAAGAAGAAGAAGTAGTAGGTACGGTGCTCGTAAGAACCGTCGTTGATGAAGATGCCACTCCTCCGCCGCCTCTCGCCGCTTCAAAATCCGGCAAAGGCGTCGCCATTTTCCGTCCGAGCTTCTCTTTATCCGTGTCCGTCAACAATCCAAGAAAAGAAAATCTCTCTCCACCACTCGAACTCAACTTCTCTTCCGAATTTGTTTACCTCGAGCGTCAATTATCAAATCTGAGCTCGCTTCACCATAGAATTATCTGGTTTTGGTGTTGTGTGGTGTTGTTCAACGGAGACGATGAGAAGGAGAAAATGAAAGAAAGGTCGAGGCCTTGTCTCATATCGATTTTGATTTTGCTTTTGCTTTCTTTTTTTCTTTTTTTTTTTAATTTATTATGGTTAATCTGGAAATATATATATATACTTTTTAACTGTTTAAATATACGACCTTTGAAAATTTTTATACAAAGGATACATATTTAAATAATGAATATAAAGTGCTTGGGGATTGGGTGGGTGTGTTTCTATACAAGGTTTTGTAGCACGTGGCCATTCCCATCTCCACGTCGGATGCTGATGTAACCAACCCAGGTTGGCACGTGACCGGTTGCATCTCGCCACGTGCGAGCGTACCTACGAACGCTACTGGTCCGCCAGACAGGGACGCTGGTTCTCGGAGAAAAAAGGCACTTTTGTGTATGACTAAGATGAGGGGCAAAATGGGTATTTCACGGGTGCTTATATGGAATTCGATTAGGCTCTTTGTTTTAAAAAAGAAATGAAGATTTTATAATGTCCACCTCTTTTTCATTAATATGATCATGTTTTTGAGGTTAGCTTTTGAATAAGCACTAATTCGAAAGAAAAGATGAATTTGGTTTTGAAGTTTTATTAAAAAATATACTAGTACTGATTATTATGAACAAAGATTCGTA
This sequence comes from Sisymbrium irio, assembly GCA_000411075.1. NCBI lineage: Eukaryota > Viridiplantae > Streptophyta > Magnoliopsida > Brassicales > Brassicaceae > Sisymbrium > Sisymbrium irio. The sequence continues at coordinate 245,304 of KE153722.1, read as the reverse complement.
TTTTGTTCGAAACTTGTTTTAAATATTGAGGAATGACAGAGGGATGAAGATGCAGCACCCATTCATAATCTAAAGGAGCCACATAGCTTCTTCAACAATTGATTACATTATTGCTTCACGGTTTTGCTTTTTGATTAATTAATGCAATTGGACAAAGGTTTGAACTTTTTTTTAATCGAGTTGCATGTGCTCTAAGGTTTACTAGATTTTACTGAATTAATTTTGTGCCTTCCTAGTAAGAGCACTTATAATATTGCAAATGGTAAAAGAAAATTCATGTTCATATATAGTTCTTATCATATTGTTCCCAAGCTCACCACAGAGAAGAAAACCAACAAATAACGACGTATTTTTTGGGAATGTATAATGTATTAGTATAATGTATAAGTCACTAATAAAAAAAACAGTACATTCAGATTTAGAGTTCTTTAACTACGCAAAACAAGAAAAAAAAAGAGAAATGAAGTGGTGAAAAGTAAAGACACAAGAGAGACGTGTGGGAAGTGTGGCGACAATTGGGTAGCAACAAGTTCCACTCGCGCTCTCTTCTCCACAACACATTCCCTTTTTTGTTCTTCAACGAGATAAGAAAAAAAAACATTTATTAGGGGACCAGTTTAATAATATATATTCATTATTCGTTTCCCCTATTTCATACAACCTAATTATTTTATAAGTAGAACAAATTAATAACTAACCTATCTTGACTATATAAGGAACAGGAAACAAAAAAGAGACTAGTCAAAGTAAAAGTATGTAAGCAATTCAACATTATTCCACGTAATTTTGTACGACAACCTTTATCAACATATAGAAAATTATACGTATGTATTATCATCTAAAGTTTTCTTTAAATCTTAGAGGATCATAGTCATAGATGCATATGCAAGACTTTTTCACTATTGAATAATCACATATAGCGTTCTTTAAATACTATAGCCTATACCCTAGCTATAGGATCATAGTCATGGATGGTATGATTTTTATTTCCTTCTACAATTAATGCATCAATGAGGCATCTTCCAGTACATACAACCCATGATTGTGCGCATACGGCTGAATGATTATACCGAATATAGTTTAAGAGTTGTTACGAACTAATTTATTTAATTATTTCAATAAATAGTACAGTATATAGTTAGTTTTTGTTCCTAATTATGTGGAATTATAAGTATCGTGCAAGTGTACAATGCAATGGGTTGGCTTTTATGATCCACCACTGATCATTCTCTTTTCATTTATCCTTTTTTCCTCACTTTTGTTTTCTTTTTTTCGTCAAAGGATAATGTCCAATGTCTATCTATTGTTTACGTCATTTTCCTCTGAAATACATCCGCAAGGACCTCAATGTACCCATCATATCGACTTTGCGTTTCTACTATTTTATTATGAAACAATTTTCATATTTTCAATATTATACAATATAGTTTACCATGAAAATCTTTATGTCTTAAACATCGAATCTAATTTTCAACTTATGTAATAGGCCGTAATCTCCATTAACTAAATATTGCCGGAAAAAACCTACATAGAAGTTTACGTTGTTACGTTTAAACGTATAGAACATATGTATAGACCATAATGTGATATATGCAGATAAAATATAAGATTTTTTTCACCCAAAAAAAAATTAATTACCTCAACATGAATTTTGTAGAACCTTAATATATTGTCTTGGCCGCCGACAAAGCTCAAGATTTTTCTTCAAAGAATGTTCTCAAGCTTTGGGAAGAGCATGTGGTGTAGCAAGTCTGTTATCGCTTGTTCAGTCGACTCAACTGAAATCACAGATCCAGTAGCTCAGGGTCGATCGATATTGAGAAGTTTCTTGATCGATCTAAGATTGATTGCTCGGTATGATGGGTTTCAGTGCACGTATGGGAAGGCTCTCTGACTGAAGTTTTGCATGTTTAGGCCACTACCAAATCAAAAACCGTACGTCCATGATTCTATCTTCACTTTTGTTGTAACGCATGACACCGCATATATAGATTTATTTATTACTGGGTTTCTTAACAGTTTGTGCGTGCTGGTTTTGTGGCAAATCATCGTGGCATCATTTATGAGAACTTGTTTTATATGAATTTTGCTGGTTGAGAAAAGATATATTTGTATTTTTTGAGATCAAATCACATTTGCTTTCGGAGGAGATATTATATTTAGATCATCTACAGCGAAAAAACATATTCAACACCTTTTAACTCATTTTTTAGTATTTCATATTATTTTTTCTTTATTCCACATCAAAATTCAATATCTACTACGTTATTAAACACTACAATGTTTTTGTTAAATAAGAATCAACATTTTATTTCATTATTACTTTTATATATTCAAATGAAATAAACCAAATTTTTGTTTGTAGAGTTTAAAAGATTATAAATTTTTGTATAAATTTTTTTTAAAAGAAACTGTTTGTTATGAAATAACTAATCATAAGTAAATATGATGAGATAAAAATATAAAATCTCAATAACCAACCGGAATGTAACATATGTTATGTACGGGTCCACAAAAATGGTTTTAAACATGTTGAATAGATTCAACACTAATGAATCCATGTAAAATTATTTCATTTTTCAACTTTAATTGATTCAACACTTACTTTGCAAGTAGTCTTAGGTGTAACAAAAGATCAATCACATTTGCTTTAAGTTGATGACTTTTATGTCTTAACTTTTTTTTTTCTGTCTTATATAAGTTGTTTTTTCTTTTAATTTTTTTGGTTATTGTACAGTAGAAAATTAGTCGGCTCTCATACGACCAATGGGTTAAGGCTAGACATTCAGATATTTAGGTCGGGTTCGGATCGGATCCAATCGGGTTCGGATCGGATCCAATCGGGTTCGGTTCTTTCGGGTAAATGAATTTAGGACCCATACAGATTTTTATAATATTTTGGTTCGGATTCAGGTCAGTTCGGTTCTACCTACAAAATATCCGATAATATTTTCATCAAATTTTTTTCCGATTTGAAACTCATATTTTCGGATATTTTGATTTTTGTTTATCTAAAACTTATTGAAACTTGATCGATTACAAATCGATTTGGATATTTATTACTTGAAAAACGAATGTATATTTGAAAATGAAAAAATAACCGATATTAACCGGCTATAAACAAAAATAAAGCCTGATATTTTAAATAAAATTTCAACTTATACATATAAAAAACAAAAATTTTGTTTTACTAATAAATATTAATATGAAATAGAATAATATAAATATCATTCATGGTCTATTGGTAAAGTAGCACATTTTTATATTATAAACCAGAGTTCGAATCCATCTCAGTGCATTATTATTTTCGGGTACCCAAATGGGTTTCGAGTAAGACTCCGACTCGATCCTAGACTCGTAGGTACATAAATAAAATACCCAATAAAGTAAAATCTAAGAATTCAGATTCTGCCTGAATCGAATTTTCGGATCGGTTTGGGGTCAGATCTTCGGATATGGGAAAAATATCCAGACCTACAATGGGTGATAGTTTATCTCAGAATTACCAACCCCTTCTAAGCTCAAATCTCAGTGAATTTCTATTTAGGAGAAACATCATTTGTAAGAAATTATCCTTTATTCCGAGGATGTTCAGATCTTGTCTCGAATAATTTCGACGAACCCCTCCGACTTGTTGCTTTTGATAAAAGGTGAAAATTCAAGATGTGAAAAGTCAAAATCCTGTGTTACAGCTTTCTTTTTCCTTATTCAATTCACTCGTTTTGCTTTTCCTCCGGATCAGATGAGCAAAAAAATAACTTCTTAAAGGCAAGAGTTATAGTGAAAGGGTTCAATGTAGCTTACTTGTCTCGTTGTCAGCTCCTTGAACAAGCACGGGCTAAGCAAAGTATAACCAGACTGAAAGCAAAGGCATATGCCCTCAAATGATGATCATATTTTCACAACACTGTATTACTATTACGTACATCTATTATTAGTATAGTTATGCGTACAGTTAAGAAATTTTACTTTTAGATTTTAATTTATTGTTCGAATATAAAGCACTGGTAAAAAAAATGACACTTAATATACTGATTTGATTTGTATATCTTTAAGATCAATCCGGGCCAACACTATCATTGTGTCATGTGTCTTATACCCAGTCAGATAGATATAAAGTCGAGTCATCTGACATATCTCTTTGTCTCTTTTTCTTCCCTTGAACACATAGCACACGATATCCCTCGAAAAATAAAAACGGGCAAATAGGTTTTTACTCAGATTGCACTAGCAAAGACAAGACATTTCATGTAAAGTGGAGATCAATGCATCACGCATTACTAGTAACCACAATCCACATAAAATCTTCCAATTAACTAGGTGGACATAACAGAACTTTTATTAATATAAAATTTGAAAATAAGAAATCAGATTCCAATAAAATATTTTCGGCTAGACTACAGGTCCCAACTCTACTCTTTGATATTTATTGCATACAAAACTGCGCTAATGTATATGTATATATATGTCCAGTTACCCCATTTTTTTGTTTGGTATAATATGGTTTTTAATATGTATCATGTGGTATTTGTGAAAAAAGAATAAATACAATAAAAAATCAAATAAATATTACAACTGGATGAAAATTTTAATTTTTAAAAAATTTAGAAGAGAGAGAAAGAAATAAAAATATATGAGTGTTATAGGGGGCATTTTTATTTAAACACTAAGGGACATATAAAATTTTTGACCAATATAACCAATTAAACCACAAACATATGTAATGAAATGATTTTATAATTTTTATAGGGCAAATGACCCCCACTACACAATACGTAGCTTCGTCCCTGGTTACATAATTTCTTATTTCTCTTCTTTTTGTCAAAGGGATTACTACTGAATTTCAATACAATCCAATCGAAAGTTTAATTTACAACTATAATGAACTAACACAAATTAAAACATGCATGTAGTCAAGTTCTCTCAGCTTCAATGATAGATAAAGCTGCATAATTCAACATATATGAATATGACACAATGATTATAGAAACGCATGCACAAAACTAGGCTTTGATTTTTTCATAAGAAATAGTTTAATTTGTTAATTAAAAAGTTAGCAAATGGCGCTGACCATCATACTATATTCCTTAAGACTACCAACGTTCATGCCCATTCTAAAATTAATTTGAATGAACAAATGTCATCTTTTTGTATTAAAAACACCAAACGTTGAAAAGAAACGCAGATTCCATGTTTCACTATATTTGAATAATCATGGAAAACTACTACTACTACGTTAACTATACGATATATAGAAACGTTCCATGCCGTATTTTCAAATTGGAATCTTCATGTTTATTACTATTATATGGCTCTATACTAATATGTCAACTATTTTATTTATTTAGTATGTCCCATAAGTTTACTTACCATGTCCGTACTTTAAAAAACTAGGTAGATACGTAAACAATTTGCTCTCTTTCTAGGAGAAAATAAACAAAAAAACTTTCAAACACCACTTCGACTTCAACTTTATATTTAGCCTTGTTGAAAAAGACAAAACATTAATAGGTCCATGAAAACGAGAGCCTCCATCAATTCTCGTTTACGTCGATTCATAATGATTGTGTTGTTGCTGTTTCTTTTTTAGTTAAAACTTATAACCACAATTATTTTTAATTTTGTTAAAAAGACATTGTTTACCAGAAAAAGGACAGGATTTTTGGGTTCACGGTAAAGAATATACCTCATGTCAAAGAAAAAATTAGGAAAATTTTGGTTAAAATCAGAAAGAACGGTATTTACGAAATATTCGGTGGTTGGAGAAAAGACGAGAGTAAATATTCTGCATTTTGGGATATGTAGAGAGCCAGCAATCAGCATGATATTCTTTTAAAGGAGTGATAGTTAGGTCGAACTAAAATAAATTTTAAAACTTTGATTTACGAACTGAAACAAATACAAAAAAAAAGTTGATGTTTACGTTTACTGCCAAATGTCAAACGTATAGAATAATCCATACTAGAGGATATAGTCAAAATCGTGTCTCCTTTATGTTTGATGAGGTATATTGGTTTTTTCCACGATGAGGTATATGGTCCAAGATCTTAGGCTAAAATAAACACTAGAGGTAGGTTTCATATTATTTGAATAAGATTTGTTTACACTAACTTGTAAAGATTTCTGCTATTTTGTCCATCCAACTTTAAGCCTACTAATGGAATTATTTTATTTGTGTTAACCCTATCTTATTCTGTGACGGCTTAAACTTTGAAGTTTAGTCCACCGCCTTCGAAATATTTGACTCATCGATAATGAAATTTTTTCTATCATAGATCATAACAGTATAATATATGTTATTCACCATTTGGTAATGGGCTTATTATTATTTAGGCCCATTTAATTCCAGTGAAAGCAAACCAGGCCGTTATTCCAAATAAGGCCCAGAATATTTTTTCTCCTTCCTCCTCTGTTCCGTTCGAGTGCCATTAGCGTCATGAGTCGTTTCAGATTCCGATCATAAACCTCAACTCTCTCCGAACCAATTTCCTTGAATGGCGTCGTCAAATTCGCTCATGGACAGCTTGTTCCAACGCAGCCTAGAGGATCTAATAAAAGGTCTACGTCTCCAGCTACTCGGAGAATCCTCATTCATTTCTAGATCCTTAGAAGAAATCCGCCGCGAGATCAAACTGACGGATTCCTCAACCAAATCAATCGCACTCCAGAAACTCTCCTACCTCTCCGCACTCCACGGCGTCGATATGACATGGGCGGCTTTTCACGCCGTGGAGGTCGTTTCCTCATCTCGATTCGCGCACAAGAGGATCGGTTACCACGCCATTGCTCAGTCGTTCAACGATCAGACTCCGGTTCTGCTTCTGATCACGAACCAGCTACGGAAGGACTTAAACAGTTCCAACGAGTACGAGGTGAGTCTAGCCTTGGAATGTTTGTCTAGGATTGGAACTGATGATCTAGCTAGGGATTTAACATCTGAGGTTTTCACGCTTTTGGGAAGTAGTAAAGGTTTCGTTAGGAAGAAAGCAATCGGTGTCGTTTTGAGAGTTTTCGATAAGTATCCTGATGCTGTTAAAGTATGTTTCAAGCGTCTCGTTGAGAATCTCGAGAGCTCTGATCCGCAGCTTCTTTCAGCTGTGGTTGGAGTGTTCTGTGAACTCACTACGAAAGATCCACGATCTTATCTACCCTTAGCTCCCGAATTTTACAAGCTTCTGGTGGAATCGAGGAACAATTGGGTTCTGATTAAGGTTCTTAAAATATTTGCTAACTTGGCTTCGATTGAGCCTAGGTTGGCTAAGAAGGTGGCTGATCCGATATGTGATCATATGAGGAAGAATGTTGGAAAGTCTTTGGTGTTTGAGTGTATTAGAACCGTAGTTAGTAGTTTGAGCGATCAGGAAACGGCTTTGAAACTTGCGGTTGCGAAGATTAGGGAGTTTCTTGTGGACGATGATCCGAATCTTAAGTATCTTGGTCTTCATGCCTTGTCCATTGTTGCTCCAAAGCATTTGTGGGCTGTTTTGGAGAACAAAGAGGCTGTTGTTAAGGCTCTGAGCGATGAGGATCCGAATGTTAAACTCGAGGCTTTGCATCTTTTAATGGCTATGGTGAATGAAGATAATGTGACTGATATCTCTCGGATCCTGATGAACTATGCACTTAAGTCTGACCCTTTGTTCTGCAATGAGATTATTGGTTCCATTCTACTGGCATGCTCCAGGAACTCATATGAGATTGTAATTGACTTCGATTGGTACTTGTCTCTTCTCGGTGAAATGGCGAGAGTCCCACATTGTCAAAGAGGGGAAGAAATTGAGCATCAGTTGGTTGATATTGGTACGAGGGTCAAAGATGCTAGATTGGAGCTAGTTCGTGTTTCTCGAGCGCTGGTTATTGATCCTGCATTGCTTGGGAATCAGTTCTTGCACCCGATATTGTCAGCTGCTGCTTGGGCTTTAGGAGAATATGTCGAGTTCTCTAAGACCCCTTATGAAATTGCAGAGGCACTTCTACAACCACGTACTTGTCTCTTACCGCCTTCCATTAGAGCAATCTACATTCATTCCGCTTTTAAAATTCTTGTTTTCAGTCTCGGGGCATACTTCTCAGCCCAGGAGCCCTCATCCTCTCCCTTGGTTCAAGAGTCTACTAGCTCTGGCTCTTCAGTGGTGAATGGTTTCACATACAAATCTATATCGAGTCTGGTGAATATGATGGAGTTGGGGCTATGCTCGTTATCTGGAACCGTTGACGTGGAAGTGCAGGAGAGAGCTAAGAACGTTCTGGGATTCATTGGTATGATAAAGCATGAAATAGCTGAGAAAGTAACCTTCCAAGACAGTGAAACAGAAGCTCCTAGAGCCATAGCATTCATGGAAGATGTCTTCTCAGAAGAGCTTGGCCCTGTTTCTTCAACTGCACAGGAAAAAATTCCTCTACCAGAGGGGTTGGAGCTGAAAGAGAATCTTGAAGATCTGCAAGAGATTTGCAGAGAAATTCTCGAACCAATTGCCGAATCAAGTTCAACTTCTTTCTCTTCCTCAGACAAAATCAGCTTCTCTGTTGCTAAACTCAGAATCAGAGATCAACAAGAAGCCTCCTCATCTTCTTTACCTCCTCCGCCTGAATCTGCATCCTTGCTCGCAGAACACAGAAAACGCCATGGCCTGTACTATCTATCCTCTCAGAAAAGCGACGACCAGAATGATACCGATGGCAACAATAACAACACACCAAACGAATACCCACCAGCGAATGAGATATCTATGGACGCGTTCAAACCCAAGAAAAAGATGAACCAATCAAAACCAAGACCTGTAGTGGTGAAACTGGACGAAGGAGATGAACCAAAGACGAAGCCAGACGCTAGTAGTAACGATGAGCCTTTGTCACGTGCGATCCAAACCGCTCTTATGGGGAAAGGCAAGGAGAAGGAAAGAGAAAAAGACAACCACGAGATAAATCTTGATACAGGGAACATCGAACAGAGCTCGAGAAGAGAGAAGAAGAAGAAGAAGAAAAATGGGGAGAGAAGTAGTAAGCATAAATCACGACGACGAAGAGACGATGAAGCAAGCGTAACGAAACCAGTCGAAATCCCAGATTTTCTCTTATGAAAGCTGTTTGGAGTTTGTGTCTCTGACCAAACAAGATGGTGTGTTCTTGTAGTGTGATTTTCATGTGCCCATAATTGATTCTTTTGTGTTTATGAAATATTTTTTTTTTCTTATATCATAAATATCATCTCAATGATTACACCATCATCATATACTTAAAAACACCTCTCTACATTGATCGTAAACCAGAATAAGACAGCAACAAAAAGTTGAAATAAGATGCATACAAACACCATCACACATTGTTATTCTCAAGGGTACCACTTACTTTAAACTACTAGCTCATCCTTAGACACACACCAAAAGTAGGATTCAAACATATATAGGATGATCATAAATAGCAAACGCTTTTTGCCTTTTGAGTTTTCAACACCTTGGGATGGGGAGCTTGCAGCGGTTAGAGACTTTACGAGCGTTGGGAGAGCTGACAAAGCGACGGAGACTAGGGTTTCTCATGTACCCACATAGGCATGGCTTCTGCTGCTTCAGCTTCGCGCAGCACAACGCTGACGGTGGAGAAGACGACGTTATCGCCGCCGCACATGGGCTTAGCTGCATTGGCGAGCACGTCACCGCTTCTGCCGCTGGGACAAGAATCACTAGGAGAACTGCCGTTAGGGCGAAAATGGAAACCCATGTGGCCTTGATCATCACCATTTTTATTTCTTCTTCTTCTTGTGTTGTTTGCTTTGAGAGTTTGTAGAAGTGTGTTCTGGTGTTTGTGATGTTTGATATGGCATATCTTCCTATTTATAGAGACGGAAAGTGAAAAAGCTTTTTTTCGACACTGTTCTACTTTGTTAGTATTTTGACTATTTTCTAATTTGCTATTAAGAAACATGGATTGAAAATAAATTTTCAAAATATTAATATTTTAGTGCGCTTGCTTATTAGTGCGGCGTCTTATCATTTTTGTGTAGCATTCGAATAACATAATTTTATAATGTAATAGTTTCTTAAGTCAAGTGGTTGATCAGAAACTTAATATTGTTACGTTTGAGGTTCTCAGATTATGATATTTGTATTATTGTTGTAAATTATGGATTCAAACTTGTATGAGATCCTACCGTGTTGTGTAATGTGTGTTTTCAGGCGATTAGATTCGTTCGTCAGTACTTTCTCAAAATGTAGTTATAATTAAATCCTGTTTGAATGCGATTTGTAAATCGTAAATATTGAGCTATAACATTTTAAAGATTGTTATTATAAATAAAAAAACATGGGAGAAATGTATAAACATTCTTGGTTTGTGGATATATATTAAGAATTCTCGCGATTCATTTGACTTTAGGAACATTAAACAATCAAGATTAATAGCTAAAATTATGGAAAATTATTCAGATAAAGCGATACTGTCATATTTTCGACTTGTGTATGTTTTAGACTTTTTATTCATTGTACTGGTGCATTTGTTAGTTTATCCGCCTTTTTAATTTCTAAGTGGGAAAATAGCACTACAAAGTGGGAAAAATGCATTTAGAAACTTACAAATCAACACTTAATATGTATATCGAGATATTAACAACTCCTGACATAGAAAAAAGTGCATTTATCTCTTAATCTCGATTGTCGACCAAAGAAAAAACAACTGATTGATAAGAGAAAATACGAGTGTTTTTTTCACTATCAAACACACAGGAAATTACGATAGAGGATCATAACTTATTTTATGGGTTAACCCATGATATTGCACCATGTGTTATGAGTTTAACCGATAATACATAAACAAATGAAAAGTGGGGTCGAAGTGTGAAGACTTAGGAGATGAAAGAGGCGAAGAGGACTTTCGGTGATGGTACTTGTGTCGTCCCAATATTTGTTGCCGTCTCCTTTAACGTCATCATTACTTCTATTAATCTCAGACACACACACTGTGATAATATATACGATGGAGAAATGCATTTGTATGTATATAAACATACTTAATAACATATGTCAACAACAACAAAAATCCATTAGTTTTTTATATACAAAATGATGATCTTGAGAAGAAGCGTGCGTTTGGGGATACGTGTGAATAATCATTGCCACAATCACTCATTGAACATTCGTCTTTTGCAGTTTTCTTTCTTTTGGCGCAACTGTAGTAAATTAACGAACATATCCTATTCTCTTTAGTGTAGCATTTTTTAATGGAAAGATTAGCTGTTGCATATTATTGGGTACCTAGATTCTGTAGACTGAAACTCAAAACATTTCATTAAGATCTACACAACTAGAAAATGAATAGCTAAACGTGTACATCCGTTGGAAAAAGATCAGTAATGTAGCATGAGAAAAAGAAGGAAATACTGGAATGGTTTTTTTTATCAAACATCGGTTTGCTTGGTACGAGGTCGATTACTACTAGATTAAAAGAATTACAATATAACTAACGTATGTAGTTAACAAAAAAGAAAATGACGTAAAAGTAAGAGCGTGTATCATAATCCAAAAACACTTGTGGAGGGAGAACATGGAATGTTTGGTGTGCATCAGTGCATGTGTAGCTGATCACTAAAAACATGTTCACACATTTGGTTGTTGAAGTTGGAGCTCATACAAACATGTGTCTTCGACTTTGAATTTGGTGTTTCTACTTATTATTTTAACAATACATTCAAAAACTAGAAAATGGAGAGTGATTATATTAAATGTTTAAAACTAATATAAGAGAAGAACAAGGCTAAAAAAATAGTGGTATTGAAAAGAGAAACCGAGATAATAGAAACTGTGGGTCCAAAGCATAGATCGTGAGATGAACTTTAAGATTCTCACGCCTAGTGAATCTCGAGTAGTGTCACAATTTGCGTTGTTATTATTGCTCATCTATTAGGTAAATTAATTGTATAATCCAATCAATCTCAACGCATGCTCGAGATCAAAGATGATACAAATATTTTAGAATCATATGTTTTTCTAAGAATGAGTTGTATTTCTTCTAGCGCATCCTGGTTATTTTAGAAAAAAGCAAATTATCAAAATATTATATATAAATATTTGTAGTTTCATGTCTTTCATCTATGCTAACATATTTATAGTTAAAATATAAAATATTTGTAGTTAAAATATAAATAAATAATCTAATTTTATAATTGGATTGGACCTTTACCAGATATATTCATCTGTTCAGATTTTCACGCCTCACCAGTCACACCACCACACCTACTACTGTACACTATTTTTTCTCCGCAAGTAAAGCAATTCATTTTGACCTTTCCTCTTGAAAAATTCCACCTCTTTCATTTCCAATAGCAATATACTGTATAGTCTGTATTCGTATTTTCTAACTGTTGACCAAAAAAGACAGAATTCAATACACTAATAAGGAAATGGTTGACAACCAATGATAAAGAAGTCTGAAAATGAAATCCCCTTATACTGAAATGTGCTACTTCTGTTGTATTATTTGTCGTCCAGAAGAACTAACAAAAAGGAGAGAGATAGAAACAAGAATCACTCGTTAATATGACCTATAAGCTATTCACTTGTGAATTTGACTGCTTGTTTTGTGTGTTTCAGACATTTATTTGGTAGTCCAAGGAACCCAAATTACAGAGCTTGTAGGTCAGATTCACTCATTGAACGAAAACTGAAAAATTTAGGACAAAGTGTAATGCCTTCCTTAAACACAAAAACTAAACATCGTACTTGAGATTGCCTTATTATGAACTATAAAAACAAGATGACCCAAGTACACTCACAAAGCAAACTCATTCCACTGAAGATATCCTCCGTGACCGCCTTCATCTGTAAACTCATAGACAGCCCCTGATGCTGCCAACAAAACCACCAGCATTAGACTTTAAATCTCAAGAGATGGTTAGAGTTTCACAAGACGAACTCGTTTGGGGATATGTTTGAACAATGGTGCAGATAGATCGCGAAGAAGATGGCGCTACAAGCCAGGCATACTTTTAACAGGACAAGATACAAGACGAAGAAAACAGAGATTATTACCTTTGTAGCCACCTTGAACGGGATCACCAGCTAGAAGAAGTGGCGTGTCCAAGTCGATGAATCTGTATATTCACGCCTAAACTTGTTAGAACTTTTACAGTCAGATTAACATGAAATGCGGTGTTCACAATTTCACATATTCAGTACCTGAAACACCCAATGCCAGCAGCAAGGTGACCTGAGAATCCCATTGCTAGTCTAGTCTCCACCATTCCCCCAATCATAAGCTCAATTCCAGATGATCTAGCCAATTCAATTAACTCAAGGGCCTCGAGGACACCGGTTTTAGCGAGTTTGATGTTAACAACATCTACGACATCACCTTTTATGATTTTCTTGAGATCAGCCAGGCCTCTACAGCTCTCGTCTGCGGCAACTGAGACTCCAAATCTATCCTTTGCAACTCTAGTCACATGTTTGAGACCTTCCCAATTGTCTCTGTGGACAGGTTGCTCAAAAAGAACCGGTGTAACCTTCATTTCTGGGAAAAACAATCACAATATTGTGTCTAAAACCATAACAGGTTGAGGGTTTATGTAAGAATATCAACAAATGATTAAAACGTATGTTTTACCATGAAGCTTTTCGAGAACTTGGACAGCTTCCTCTGTATTATAACCCTCATTTGCATCCAGAATGAAGGAACAAGCAGGATGAACAGCACGTATAGCCTGGAGAACTTCAACGTCGGCCTTAAGGTTCTTACCCACCTTGAGCTTCAAGGTTTGAAACCCTTCTTTTCTGTACTTTGCAGCCAAGTTCGAAGCTTCAGCTGGAGAAACTATCGGAATCTGAACATAGACCATCAGAAAGATCTTTTAAATCCACAACTATGAAAATTATACACAAACCTTCACACTTGAACAATTTTATTCTACTAGTTTTCCAGTCCTTAGTTCACGCCATTTATAGTCTACAAAGAATCTCAAGTTCCATCATCACAGGAAAAATGAAGGGGAAATGTACCAGGAAGAACTAAGGTAAGAACCGAACTGTTATATCGGTGGTAATGGTAGTTGAAGCCCCACCAAATAGTTTCCACAATGGCATTCCAACGCTCTTAGCTGCTGCATCAATCATAGCCATCTCCATCCCGGCTCTTACCTTCATCCATTTCAACATTCTCTTTACTTCCAATAAACTTACAAAGAAGAGAAGAGAGAGAAGAAGGCTATATGCTAAAAAATCAGAACCCATCTCACTTCCCAAACAAACAGAGGTAACACTTAACTCTTAGTGACTAAAAGCTTCACACTTACAAAGGTACACTTAACTCTACTGACTAAAAGCTTCAGACTTTCCATCTTTTTTCAACAAAAGCTTCAGACTTACAGAGGCACATTGATGGCCAGGGAGAAACCCACCCATCTCCTGAAGAACGTGACCCAGTTTCATCTCCGGCAACTCTTTCAGAAACTCACAGGCTTCCCGCGCTTTTACCATGGCAGTGAGCTGATCCTCCGCCGTCACCGACGGCAAAATCGGAGCTTCTCCCCAACCGATGCTTCCACCGTTAAGCTCGATCCGAATCGCGACATTGCCGACGGAATCAAGCCGTGACGAAGCGATAGTGAAGGGAGAGAGCAGAGGCACGTTCAGCTCTCGGTTCTCTGCTCTCTTCACCCTCACCGTCAAATTCTCCGTCAGGGTTATGAATCCAGACGCCGCAGACATAACGGGGACAAGCGGTTTCGTTGAATTTTGAAAATTGACGAGTAGAGAAGAAGAAGAAGTTACCGTCGAAAACATCTTTGCTTTACATTGACGACTTTACTCAATAATAGTGTTTTCTTAATTACGACAAACATTTGATTGTAGAATAAAAAGATATAAATATATATACGTGTAAATGGTAAGTGGTAATAATTACATAATTAATAAGGGTTTTAAGTTGTTTAATGTAGACATGAAGAGGAAGAAATAAATGGGAGAAGGAATAAGGACAAAACCATTCCCCCATTCTTTGCTTGCTTCATCAACAGATGTTGATGTTACCTTTGTTCCCAAGCCTAGAACCTCTCTCTCTCTACTCTCTTCTTCTTATATTTCTTGCCTTCTCCCGTTTTCTCCAAATCCGTCAGCAACATAATCACCACGTCCATGTTACCAACTCTTTCCATTTAAATTTGTAAGCATTCATATTTTCCATCTTGATAAATTTCATCCAATCATGCCGCTCTTTTGGGGATCTTCTGATTCGGAAGACGAAAGAACGTCCCATCAAACAACTAGGCTCTTCAATCGCGAACGATCAATTCACTCTTTATTTGGAGGAGGCAAAGGTATTTATCACTCTATACGTGAAAATAGATACATAATATATTAGAAGAATCATTCATGTTTTCCTACAAATGATGATACTGACGCCAAACACGACATTTGATGATATGTATATATATGTGGTTACAGTTGCGGACATTTTGTTATGGAGAGAGCCGAAAATAGCTGCAACCCTGTTGATAGGAGTTAGTCTCTTGTGGTTCTTAATGGAAGTAGTGGAATACAATTTCATTACCCTTATTTGTCATGCTTCCATGACCTCCATCCTCCTTTTCTTCATTTGGTCCACTGCTTCTGATTTTCTCAATTGGTAATATATATCTCTTTGATTACTGTTTCGTTTTCTTGGTTCGTTCATATAAAAATAATGATATATATATCGTCGCCGAGATTTTCCCCTAAACAATTATACATGCAGGGAAAGGCCAGCTATACCAGAAGTGGTACTTGACAAATCTGCTTTCGAACAATTAGCAACAAGCTTTCATGTTGAATCGAACCAAATCCTCTCCAAACTTCTTGCCCTTTCTTGTGGAAGAGATCCTCCACTCTTAATTCTCGTACGAAATTGAATTATAATCATTTCAATATATATATATATATATATATGTATTAACTTTCTAATCACTATATATCCCTTTCCTAAAATTGTGGATACCATTTTTTTTCAGACAACAATCTCACTTTACATCCTATCCATCATAGGGACATATTTCAACTTTATGAATCTTCTGTTCATAGGTAAGAATCCTAGTTTTTTGAATATGTAGATTTAAATATTGCGTAATTAACAGATGATTAACTAATGGACGTCGTGCTGTTTAGGGTTTGTAAGCATGCAAACATTGCCGGTTATGTATGAGCTGTACGAGGATGACGTGGATAGAGTAGCGAGTAAGTTGATGAGGAAGATGAGGAAGCTGTACAGAAAAATAGACTCGAATGTTCTTAGCAAGATCCCAAGAGGAACTGTACCAAGCAAGAAACATACTTAATTCTACATTGTTTACATACTAATTAAATGTATAACTATTTCAGAACTTGTATGCATATTGAGATATTGATTTCTGTAATTATACCTCCTAAGAACGTTTAATCCCTAGTTCCAATTAATACAAGTCTTTTGGTTTTTGCCTTTTATCTTACAAAATGAAATTAAGATCTTATCATCAAGTGAATCAATTAACAACCCTTATGGGAACATTAGAATACCCTCTTGCCTGATCAATATCTCATATATGGCGTATTTAATCAGTTTTGTCCCGATGATTAAGTTATGATAACTAAGTAATTATGGTCTTGTTTCAACCTTCCAGTTTAAAGGTCTCCGAGTTGAGCAGTTAAAAGCCCCTGAAATTATGACCTAAGTTTAACAGTGAAATAGTTTTCACCGGAACTATTACCATTTCAATATTCAGATTTATGCAACTAGATTCTAGATGTAAGAAGAATACATCGACCAAATAATGTGAAAATACCGGTATCAGTATGTTGTTACACGAATGTTCCACATACTATATCACCATCACATGATTCACATTCACAAAGATCGGATACTTTCCAAAAATTATTATTTTTTCCTTTTACCCCGAGAATATCAAAACCAAGCTTGCCATCGTGAGAACCGAACGCATAGAAGCTGATGGAGTCTTTGGAAGTTTTGGAACAGGCGAAAACATGTTCCAACAACACACTTCCTCACTTAGGCTTTGCCCAGCTCATATGAAAATCAAGATCAATGGTCAACCTCAAAACCACTTGGACTATGTTTTTTACTTATTAGAGTAAGCTTCTAATACATTTATAGAATTCAAACCAATTAAAGGGAAAGAAGAAAAGGGGCTCCAAGCAACACCCTTGCTGGAGCAGACGAGAACATATTCGAACAAGACGTTCACCAGATCAGAGATACTCTCCGGCAACTAGAGACTCTCCTGACATGGATTCCTTATTGTCGTATCAAGATACAAGAGTAGAAGTGAAGATTATAGACTAAAGAAAGGACTTGAAGCTAGAAAACTATTCAAACAAAGAAGCAAGAACCTTGGCCATTATTTTCCAACAAAGCCCAAATCCAGATATGATTTATTAATTATTACTTATGAGAATCAACGGCTCTAAGAAGATTACGACTCTAGAAGGATATCGAGTAAAGGTAAGACTCATCAAAATTTCTGGCCTCTTTTATCAAGAATAGGCTAATTAATAGCTATAGTTTATACACTTATCATGATTAAGGCGCCTAAAGATTTATACTCTCGGTCTAAATGAGATAAGCCACACTTTGTTGCATCAAGTCAACCGCAGCTACAGGTAAATAATGTAAGACCATTTGAATTATTATTATCATAAAACTCTATCTCGACTAATTCCACAATCTTCTCTCTGTGTGATTTCAATTAAGACTAGTTTATATGCTTTTTTAGTTTAAACAAATTGTAATTTTTTTCTTTTAGTTATTTTATAGTTTTCATTAATGTTTTCAATTAAGATCCAAGAATTTCACAATTTCTAATATCATTATGTAAGGTCACTATACATCCTTGTAGTTTTTTTATATTTTAATATAGGAAAAAAATCAACTGGTTTCTTCAACTTAATTATCTTGACTTTGTGATAAAGTTTGAAATATATATTTTCTTTGCTTAGTTAAAGACCTACCTCATTGCCTACACAAACTATTATTATCACAGATCTTTAACAACTTGTGTGGTACACATCGTGACATCGATTACCCTTTTCTATTTGATTTGAATCTTAATTGTTAGTCAAATTTTCACAAACAACGAACGAGGAGTACTCGACGTGAAATGAGATTGAAAAAGAGAGTTATAGATTTTCATGCATAAGTCGTTGTAACTTGTGAAGGTGGTGATCAGTTGGCATGGCTTGAGAGCTTTTTTTTAAAATTATATGTTAAATTAATTCAAAGAAAATAATAACATTTTTACATCAGATGCCTCTATCAATCGAGTTAAATTTCTATAGGGTGATGTGGAATCATTCTCTATTAACAATTAGATACTACAATTTTTGTTTGACGTGCTTTGAAATAAACAAGTTTAATGAACCAGCGGTCAAATTTAACATCTAAAAACAAACGTTTAGGAAACTACAAAGCAAATCAAGCTGGTTCAAACATTTTAGTATGGTGTTTGACTACTCTCATACATTTTATATATAGTATTGTCGACATAAAACCCATATCTTCAACTAAGTTTCCTCGAAAAAGCTAAACTAAAAGCATGTATGTAATTATCTAATATTGAACTAGTAGTTTCTTAAAACTTTAACATTTTTTGTAACCTATAAACTACTAAGTATCATAAAAAACTTATCCTCTGAATTTGTACGCTCAAACCAACATTAACTACATAAAAACTTTTAGGCTTTGATTTGTGACATGAATTATAGTTGATTAAATTTGAGTTATGGATTTAACTCAAAAATGTTACCAATCATGAATTAAATTTAAATTTTTGATTTAGTGTTTGAGTTATGATGTGTTATAAATACTTTAAAATTTTGAATTAAATCTTTTACAAAATTGATAACTCAACACTTAAATCAACATCAACAAAAATTTCATGTATTAGAGATTGAGTTAACATTTTTTTTTAAAATATAAAGTACTGTTCACGTTTTTATTTTCATTTAACTAATAAAACATTTTTATAAATTTTATATCACATCATTTTTAATACAAATTACATTAAATTTTAACATCTAATATAACTTAAGTCTAATATTAATTGTCACCAATCAAAGCCTTAATAACACTTATCCTCTTCTATTTGATTCAATTTCTTTTCCAATCTAAAAATTTAATTACGTAAGTGAATTATATTAAAATATCATATAATATCTAGATATTTATTTTAAGAACCTGAGGTGGTCTTATAGTCAACCGGAAATTTTATTAAAAGTAAACGGTCTTACGTACGAACATGTCAACTATAAGTAAGATATCCATTCACATTAAACAACTCAACCTCATCCACATCAAAGCATATTCGAGAGAGAGAGAGAGAGATGGCGAGACACTTAGAAGATGTAATGAGCATGGCTACAACACAGTTCAATGTTAGTTACCTTTCTCATGTTGTGTTTTTGGCTCTAATCGCCTGTTGTGTTCTCTCGACTCTATTACTTTCTTGCGCCGATGATGCATCCGACAATGATCATGCCGGCGGCGTCCGCGGTACCGGCGCCGCTATGGGTAGCGCTAGTATCAGCGGTGGAGGTGGTGGCGGTGGCGGTTGTTGAAGTTAAGAGTTTCTTCGTCTACGTCGTGTATGGAGAAAAGACGATAGTCGATCGACTACTTTTCGTATTATGGTTTTTGTGGTCACCTTTCGTTGCTTTTTCATAAATATAACTCGTATGTATTAGAGAAGGCAATTGCATTTCGATTTGAAGTTCAAATTTTGATATTATGCACAGAACACTAATTTAAATCAAATTTTCGGCACCGAGAAAAAAATCGGAACTGAAGATTAAGCTCTTAATATCTTTTGTTAAAAAAAAGGAATTCATATGATACTAAATTTCTACCTAAAATTGATACTGTCTTCTGTTTTTTTTCTTCCTTTAATTACTTCCTTTTTAATCCCGTAATACCGGTACGTAAACCGATCCAAATCCTGTATTGAAACCTGAATTTCAGGAGAGGAGACTCATATGGTAATCCATCAAGAAACGTTGACTGTCTCATGGTCCTAAAACTTTATCATCATAAAACTTTATCTTGATTAATTCCACAATGTTCTTTCGTTGTGATTTCTATTACGATCGATTTTTTTATGCTTTTAATTTAAACAAATTGTAATTTTTAAATATTCTTTTATAATTTTCATTAATTAATGTTTTGAATTAAAATCCAAAAATGTCCATTGACAGTGTTGTAATCTGTTAGACTTTTTTTGTTTTAGCCAAATAACCGACCATTTTTCTTTAAATTTAAATTTTGTGAAAAAGATAAAATTCTCAGTTTGGATATATGAGAACATCATTAACAGGATAGTTTAATGAATTGTTTAGAGGAAAAAAGGTGAATAAATTTCATAGGAAAATAAACACAGTTGCTTTTATAGCAAAAATAAGCGACCGTTGTTTATTATGTTCGCAAATTTTATATTTATATATACATGATGGTTCGTGATTGGTTCAATTTTGTTGTTTTAATTAAGAAAAAGAAAAATAGAGAGAAAAGAGACTTAACTCTCGTCAGGTTAATAATGCTCTAAACCATGTAACTCACTGCCTACGGATACTAGTATTTTATCACAAGTGGTCATCTTTTCACTGCCTCCGTAGTTCACATTCGATCATTTTTCATATTTTTTGAACTTTAATTGGATAGTCAAATTTGCACAGACAACTGACAAATAGCACACGTGAAATATTGAAATAGAAAAAGAGAGTTATAGCTTTTCATGCGTAACTCGTTATAACTTGTGAAGATGATGAGTTGGCATGATTTGAGAGCATTTCTTTAGGTTTATGTGAACACATTCCCTTTTAACAATTAAATACTACAGACTTTTTTGACAGACTTTGGATTTAACAAGTTTAATGTACGAAAGAACGGCGGTCAAATTTAAACATCTAAAAACAAACATTTTAGGAAACTACAAAGCAAATCAAGCTGGTTCATACATTTTAGTAAGGTGTTTGACTATTCTTCTCACTGTAATTTTAGAGTGGTCAACATAACAGATAAAACCCACGTCTTCAACTATATTTCCTCGAAAAAGCTAAACTAGAAGTTATCTAATATTGAACTTGGAGTTTCTTAGAAATTTTAATATTTAGTAACCTATAAACTTCAAGTTTCATTAAGTAAAAAACATGATTTTATGTACTGAATTATTATAAACGGCATGCACTCATACCAACATTAACTACACCGAACCGGCGAACCCCATCAAAATTTCATAGGTAATGTGTTTTGGACTATATTCGGATGGATGATCTTCTAAAGAGTCTTTTGTGTTGCAGTCTTTCTTTATTTTCTTCTATAAACAAAGGCATATTCTCAGAAACCTATAGTCAGACGAATAGTTTATTAAAAGTCAACGGTCTTACGTTCGAATATATCAACTATAAGTAGGATACCCATTCACGTTAAACAACTCAACATCGTCCACATCAAAGCATCTGTGAGGGAGAGAGAGAGAGAGAGAGATGGCGAGACACTTAGAAGATGTAATGAGCATGGCGACAACAACACAGTTCAATGTTAGTTACCTTTTTCATGTTGTGTTCTTAGTTCTATTCGGCTGTTGTGTCCTCTCAGCTCTGTTACTCTCTTGCGCCGACGGACCATCTGACGACAGAGCCAATTCCGGAAACACCCCCGCTGCCGGAGGTTGTGGCGGCGCCGGTTGCGGCGGTGGTTGTGGAGGTTAAGAGTTTCTTCGTTTTTGTGGAAAAAAGACAGTAGTCGACTACTTATGGTTTTTGTGGTCAAATTTCGTTGCTTTTATTAGAAGTATATACTGTATAAATCGTATTTAATGGAGCGGGCAATTGCATCTCGATTTGAAGTTGAAATTTTGATATGATGCACAGAACACTAATTTCAAATTAAATTTTCGGAAGGTGTTAACAATTTCACCGAGAAAAATCAGAACAGAAGATTAAGCTCTCATTTCTATTTGTAATCCATAAAGAAACGTTGACTGTCTCATGGTCCTAATAGCCCCCAACAACACGACCATGTTTCATGAGAGAGGAAGAAGGAAACCAAAATAAAATATGGAGTTACCATCAATTCTTTTATGAATCAAAAATCCGGATTGATGGCCCGAAAAGAGACGATCAACTGGATTCTTTGGTGAAACAAGAACAAAGCAACGAACCAGGAAAAGTTTCTTCATGCGTTGATGGGATTTGATTCTTTAGACTTTATGATCTTAGCTTGTAGTCTCTGCATAAAATCTGGATTGGCTTGGAGTCTTTGTTTCACATATGACGTTCTTATGTCTTCAGCGATCTTGTTGGCTTTCGCAGCTTCCTCTATCAACCCGTAAAGCGTCCTCAGACAGTCTTTCCTGTTTTCCTCTCGGTGTTCAAACCTGTGACCAGTGTGTTCGCACAACGACATAAACAGTTCATGATTCAACAACATTCTTCTTTTGTCACGAATAAGGGTTTCCATAAGGCTTAAAGTTACATTACCTCTCGCTGGTGATTGTAAGCTCGTCTTTCCCTGAATTGTACCTTTTTCCTACAAGATCCCGTAACCTTCGAGCCTGATGCTTAAAGAGTCCGAGCTCTTTTACTGTTACAGACAGTTTAACTTTCCTGTTCTTTGGATGCCAAGCATCGCCTCCAGGAGCAAAAACAATCCTTGATTGCCACCTAAGGATTGGGCCTTTACCGGGAGGGTCATCCAAGTTGGTATTCCTATAGGCAGCATCCGTTTCATCAAACTGGGGAGGTCCCGCAGCTTCCATTTGATCCCCATACTGAATCACCATCTCATCTTCGAATTCCTTAAATAGCTCATAAGCTGCTTCGGGTTCCATTTCACCACTTTCACACATATCCCCGAGCTCATTAAACTTTGCTTCAACTTTTTTCTTCAGGTCATCTGAATTGAAAATACAGTCATATGATTTTTCTAATGTTTCTTATAAATGCATCACAAGAATAAACAAACCAATATGCTCTCTAAATAGACCCTGCTGACCCGATAAGCAATGAATCTTCAAAAGTATCATAATACCTTGAAAGAGTTCAACGACAAAGATAGTTCTCCTACTATGATTCTACCAAAATCCCAAATATAAAGAATTAACTCCAAATGCTCGGTCCCATTAGAGAGTGATTTTAGCTAATAAGGACGCACATTACTTTATCAATCAGCCTAGTCTCTGAAGATCTAATACCACAAAAGTAAGATGCTAAGGTGTCTAAAGATGTGAACCCATGAACGGAAAGATGAGTTTGAATATTTAAAAAATAAAAGCGGGAAATACCAGGAAGAAGCTTGTCCCACTGGAGCATATCCTCGAGAATCTCTTCGCATTCCTTAGTATCCTTGAGGATCCCATGCCGAATGCCATCTCTAACAATCATATCCCACTTCTTTTCGTCCATGTTGAAAAACTCATTATTCTTCATCTTCTTCTTGACATACTCAGGGGAATTATAGAGATCCTCGAGCTCGTCGTCGGTAGAGTGAGCATCCTCGAAATCATTTTCAAAATCTTCATCGTCCACGTCATCTTTGAAAGGTTGGTTCTGGATGGTATCCATCAACTCATCATCCGTATCCCCATGTTTGTCTACAAGCCTTCTCTGTAAAAGAGCTTCAATAACTCCGGGCAAAGCGTCTTCATTTCCTTCATTGAAGTACTTGTCTATACGGGCTTTTAGCTCTGAAACCACAAAACCAAAATCTTAGCCACATACCTCAAACTTCAAGAGCTTCACATACAGTTTCTACACTAGGATTAGGATTAGCTACTCCATAATTCCATCGAGTAACCAATATAAAGTTCAAATCTTTATACTCATAAATGTCGAAAACATCAAATTAACGATTGGGTATAACGATCCAACATTACAACTGATACAAAAGCTCAAATTTGCTTGCTTTTATCATCGATTTGAAAAGAGTAATTTTTACCTTTGTTGCTTACATCCGCGACAGCTACATCTTTCTTAACGGGAGATGAATCGATCGGGGAAGACTCGGGAGCAGGAGTCGAGTTCTCACCGGACGAGTCGGATTCGGAGGAGAATAATCTGGGTTTCAGAGGAAAGAACGGAGCGGCGGCAATCGGAGCGAGGAAGGGAACATTGGAGGAGGAGGAGGAGCTTTGATGGGTAATCCGAGGAGAAAGGAGAACTCTGCGGGCGCAGAGAGACGCATTTCTGAAGAGAGCTCCTCTCATGGCGGATCGGAGATTTAGGGTTTTAGCTCGCAGAGTTGTATAAATTCCGATAGACTCCTTTTTTTCACACAAATGTTGTAAATTTACGGATTTGACACTGGACCTTTTTGGCCTTTGACGTAAGTGGGTCTATGTGGTAAGTAAATATGTTTTGTAGTACACAATCTGTTGGGACTTGGTTCTTGATCTAGTCTAGAAAGTGTGTTGTATATTATACATAAATAAATTGGTTGCTAGACATGGCCGGTTGCATTTCTTGGTTTTATACAGTAGATTTGTATTAAAATAGTTGAAACTGATATATAATCTAAACGATCGTTTTTTCATATATTGTGGAGTCATATATTTTGAGAAATCATCCAAACGATTTTTATTTTCCAATAAAAAGAAAAAATAGAAAGAGACATTAACAATAACTACGATACTTTAGAAAACTATGTATATATAGCAAAAGCGGCTGGACATATGTATATAGCATCGTTTGATTGGTTAGTGTTTAAAGCGGTTGAGACGCGGCCATATGTTGTTGTTCTTTATCGCTATCAAGAGACATCTGCTTGGACATATCAGCGAGAGCGGCTGCGGCTGCGGCAGGTGTCATGCTTTGGTACGGAGATGCTAATGGAATAGCATTGTTAATAGGAGGACGTTGTGCATGGAAATACATTGTCTCGTTTGGCGGGTTTGTGTACTCGTACGTCCCATTATAATTAGGATTTGCGTTTGCAGCGTTTTGTTGAGGAGCTCCAGAGTAACCAATGTATTGATGTTGAGGCTGTTGCAGTTGTTGTTGCTGAATCTGATGAACTTGAGGGTTTTGTGATATAGCAGAGCGGTAAACGTTTTGAGCAGCGTCAGGTCTCGGGGTTGTGGCAGGTGTTGAATTTGGGTAGAGAGGGGGAGTTCTTGCTGGGACGTATTGTTGAGTTTGTGGGACGGACATCACGTAAACCGGGTAGTTTTGCTGCTGATGAGAGTAAACCGGGATGTATTGTGATGGATGAGGAATGTACTGAACACCTTGGTGTAAGAAAGGTTGTTGAACGGGGACTTGGTGTTGTTGGTCCATAGTTGTGTATGTACCTGGCTGAGATAGGACGTGTGACGTGGTTTGGACTGAAGTGGTTTCATGCGGAGGTATGCCGTGACTGGTTTGGACCAATGTTGTTTCAGGCTGTGTTATCGGGGCTTTTGGCTGAGCTGGAACTTGGTCTTGGTAGTACATCGGCTTTGAAAATGAAGTAGCAGAAGAAATGCTAGTATCACTGCATGTAGAACAAACATGAGATGAGATCAGTATTTAGTATTAGACTGGAAGAAGAAGCTTAACATCTCTGGTAACACGCTAGGTATCGTTCAATGTGATAAGTGGTCTCCAAATTCCACACAAACGAACCTCAACAAGAACTTGTACGAATCTAATACAAAAATTTAATCTATGCCATAACTACACACATATCTAGATCAAGATGAAATAAAATTCTAACGAATAAACATTATTTTAAAAATAAATTATCCATTGTTTGTTTGATATAACATTTTCCAATCAGTGATCTATCTTTCTAGCTACTTATTATAATATTCGCGTGTAATTCAAACCACATCTTAAGATCAAAAAGCAAAAAAAAAGTGCAAAGCCAACAAAAGATTCAAGGCATGCTAAAAACAATATAATGATTGAGAAACAAAAATCTGGATGCCTACTTATCATTTATCTATCTAATATAACAAATTAAAAGAGACTCATTTTAGAAAATATTTGTAGATCAATAGAAAAGAATCATATAAAACAATATGTCAGAGTAAATTAAGAATGGCAGTAAAAGATGAAAGTACCTTGCAACAGAATCAGGAGATGTTAAGCCATACCCACCAGCACCTCGGAGTGGGATCACCACTGGTTGCATCGGCAAAGGTGGTTTTTTGTATCCAATCATTACACCAGGATCGGATCGATCGTCGTCCGGTGACACATGGCAATTACTTACGGCAGTAACATCATCAATTGGTGCGTTGCTATACCCCATCATTGGCCTATTTGCCATCAAACCAATACCATCTTCCAAAGGCCTCTGAGTTTGCACGTTTGAGAAGCTCATCTGAGAAAACTGTTCTTCAATCCTCTGGTCTTCATTGGATCTAACGCGGATCGGTGGTAAATTAGCAGTGGAAGGAGAAGAAGAGGAAGAACCTATTGAAGAACCACCAGCGGCTTCCATCATAGGCGAATCAGGCATCGAACTCATATGCATCTCCTGATGGGACATCACATTGTTGGTGATGTAATCTCCTCGCTTGTTGTTCTCACCACCCGCATTAGTTTCTAGGTTTTGGTGTTCGGTCTCCCCTCCGCTCGCCTCGTCAAGATTCACCAACGTGTTGTTCACGGCAGCTGAATCCGACAAACCACGTGGAAGCAAGCCGGATTGATTCAGAGCATCAACGAACCATGTGTCTGATTTTGCGTTGTTAAGCAAAGATCCCATAGTAGCAGCTGTCTCGAGTTTGTTAGCGAAAAGGAACAACCGTATCCGTTGCGTTGCACTCGCAGTTGCTGATGATGTGGCACGGTCGTATTCCTCGATCATGTTCTCAAGATCTTCATCGGTAGTGATAGTGACAAGTGAGTCAAGATCTTCGCTAGGGAGCTGGTACTTGAGTGTGAAGGACCGGCCATTGAGAAGCATACTGGAGAGGCGAGATCGTAGCGAGGCTAGTGAAGCGCGTCGATCAACAACAACTAAACGTGTTTCGCCGCTGGAGTAGGTCAGCGCCTTGTCGTGTGGACGAGGCATGATGTGGCCTCCAAAACTACACATAAGGCGAAGCTTAGTGTCAGGGACGGCCGCTAGTTGCTCCATGTTCCCTCCGGTATCAATAACAACGGCACGTGGAGATCCATCGTTCAGTTGTGGTGACATTCCATTCTTGATTACAGCTGGAATTGTTGGAGACATTACTGTGGATGATGTAAGATTTGAAACTGGTTGTGATAAAGATGAAATCGGAAACTCCATAATCGATCACTCTTTTTAATATTCGAACTTATATTTTTATGTGTCAAACTAAAAATTTAATCGTAAATATAAAATAATAATAAGCAGATCTATATATAAGGTTAAGAAAGAAACAAAGTCAAAAAGGTATGATTTAGAGAAATATATTTGTACTTGTATGAGATTGAGACGTTAGTTTCTCTGCCAAATAGGCTAAGGAAAAAAAAATCAGCTAACAGTAAAGAAAATTTTGCGAAAATATATCCCTCTCGAAGAAGAGTAGTGGAAAGGAATCCCGTTTCTCTCTTCAATCTCTCTGCCTCTTTTTGTTTCCCCTCTTGCTCTCTCTTTATAGTTTATATATTCATTAATCAGTAATCACATCCCCATGTGTATAACTTTGGTACCAGCGTCATATTATATTGACAAATGACAACAAAAAGTACCTCCAAAGCTGCTTGCTCGAATCTAAATTAAAGGTTTCTGAATAATTAAGATTGGTCTCTGTTTAAATAATAGAAAGATCTCTAAGTTTTTGTCGGCAACTGGTAAATAAATAACATAGAAAATACAATTTGATTATAGCGCCGACATACATATAAATTAAAATTACTTTGATCGACTATTGAACGTCTCGCATCTGGAAAATAAGTAAACCTGTATACATCTTAGGATTTTCATGTTACATAGGAAATTTAATCACAAAAGTAATTAAAATCTAATGTCGATGTTTGTGTTTTTAGGAAGCTGTGTAGTAAATATTATTTTATGTGTAGAATGTTTGATATAATATGAATATTTTCTGTCCTTAACAGGTTTAGTTAAATCCTTTACAAGTTCCAACATTACAGCTAGCTGCAATCTGTTTGCGGAAAGTCGATGTAAAAAAAAAGTTCCATGTATAATTCTCGGTATATTCTGTTATCAACAAAATTATTCGTAGAAAAAGAAAAGTAAATGATTCATACCTGATTTATCATACTTGTTAAGTCATAAAAACTGGAAATTAATTAAGTTTGTTCACTGTTAACAGAAGATGAAGATAAATCAGTGTTCAGATGAAGTGGATCGACCCCGAAGAAGGCGGATGAATCTGCACATTATGGGAAAATAAAAAACGGAACCCATGTGGAGAACTTTCGGTGACCGTGTCGGATTTACTTCAACCGCACGTTTCACGTTCGATTCTCGAAGTGTTTTTCCCTCAAAACTGTTGAAACTTGAAAATAGGGAATAACATTTGCCAGTTGCCACCATCATGAACATTGAACACTATATGACTCCTCACAAGATTCATTTATCCAAAAAAGGAGGACTAATTGTAGTACGA
>KE153722.1:193045-209800 GCA_000411075.1 Sisymbrium irio | reverse complement strand
AATTTAAATGATAATGTGGAAGAATACTATTGGTGAATTTAAAATTTAAATCCTATGTGGATATTCACAAATATTCTTTATATGTTATATATAGTTAATTATTCAAAAAAATATTCTTTAAAATTACAAAAGTGTCATAATATAATATTATATTGATTTATCGTTTGATAAAATTTTATAGAATATTTCTTTATCTTAACTTTAAAATTAGAAGATTTTCTAATCTCATATTAAGTTATTTTTTGTTTTATAGAAATTTATAGATAATTTCTTTTTTATGCATTTTAATATGATTAGTACAATTAAAAAATTAGAAAATTTCTTAAATTATAATAATGATGTGGAAGAATACTATTGATTGCTAAATTTTTTTTAATCCTATGTGGACACTCTCAATGGCATTTAGCCTCAACTTTTATATATTAATAGATTCCGGTATTCATTCCGGTTATCTAAATATGGTTATATTTACTAGTCTAAATTGGCTGTTTGCTTGCCATCAATTAGTTTTTATGGTGATTAAGAAACAGCCATATTGAAATGCTTAATTAACATCTTAACTACTCGTATATAAACCACTATATTTTATGGCTATATATATGGTTTTATTTACGAGTCTAAATTGGCAGTTTGGTTGTCTAACTGTCTTGAGTTAGTTTTATGGTTGTTGAGAAACAGCCATAGAAGTGGTTAACTAGTTATTAATCAAAGTTTGGTTAGTTTCACATCTTAAATACTCTCTGAGACGGTGTTATTTTAGAAACAATTGTATAATGGACTTGGATAAACAGTGAATAATTGTAGCAATTATTACATGCGTCTTTCATTATGTGCAAGTGGTGTGATCCGGTTCAAGAAATTTTTTAAAAGAAGGGTTCTAGATCTAACAATACTACAAAATTCGAGTCGAATTTTGTTAGCTAATAAAAAGTAATGCAAGAGTTTATATCGTAAAATTTATGAGTCAAGTGAATATATTTTATATTTAGATATCCTAACGGCTGATTCCATTGACATTGGTAAAAATGCATGAAAGTATTATATAGTGAACTTCTTCCACGGTTCAACAGATATAAGGAGTTTTGAATGAATTCGGATTGAACAGACCATAATATCTATGAAATTTAAGTTAGACCACCACACCGCATGTTCTAAATTTGGAGTACATGTCCTAAATTTGGAGTGCATTCCGACTAATGTCAAGAGTAAACAAACCACCTACATTGCTGACTAGCAAATAAACCAATTAGATTTTGATTCAACAGTCAAATTTTTTTTACACAAAAATGTGATTATTTTTAAAAAAAATCAAACTCGGATCTGAGAGTTTCACCTTTCACCAAAGTTTCCTCTACCACCAGACTACAGATATGTGGGCAAGTGAATATTTACAGACATACATACGCTTATATTATATATACATATATAAAGATGATACTAATACTGATTTTCAAAACAACATATCCCAAATAAGTGTTTTTTCTACCGTAATGATAACAAAAATTTGTGTCATTTATATATTTGAATGCTAGTCACGATAACTATGTTCAAAAAGAAAAAAAAAAAGGTAGTCACGATAACTATTTCCAAAAGTTACTATTTTTGGTTTTGTCGGTTGAAACACACGAAAGGTTGAATTTTTGTCCTTTTAGTTTGTTGGACAAGTTAAATTGGTATTGCGACCCTATCCACCTATCACATTGAGGACGTACGGTTGGTTGGTGGGTAGGGTTTTTGCCAGCCATAGCCAAAAACTAAAAAATATCTCCTCCATAACTCACAATGTCACATTGATTGGCTCGTGTTTCTAGCAAGATTTTGGCTTCGTTAGAGGCACGGATACAAAAGGAATTCGGTTCTGTCTAGTGGATGACAAATATTGTAAGAAATAGTGTTCTGAACTACATATCTTCAACAATTCAGTTGTGATGCTGCTGATCAATGGATGGATTCAATTATGTCTAGTCGATGCATAAAAGCTGTTGATTTTTTATTCAGGAATAACTAATTTCTCATATGATTTATGTTGCGTCTTGAATGCATGTGAGTATATATTTGTGTGTGGAAGGGATTGTAGATGTAGAAAGAGTCAACGTGTTGGTACATTCTGTGGTAGGAGCTCTCTCAACTTTCTCCTATATATACACACCACTCTCCATTATCCCTCTGTCACTTCACACACTCCCTATCGTCATCTATATATATGCTTACACATATTTATACACACACATATATATATATATGTATATGTATATATTGATGTTGCAATATATATCTTCATACACACACACATTGGTTTGAGAGTGGTGTTGGTTGTTGACAGAAGATAGAGAGCACTAAGGATGACATGCAAGTACATACATATATATATATATATCATCATCATACCTCATGTGGAGATGATAAAATATGTAAAAAAAAATTCAAGAAAGAGAGAGAGAGACAGAGATTGGGAGAGAAAGAGCCTGCATCTCTACTCTTTTGTGCTCTCTATACTTCTGTCACCACCATTATTACTTCTTCTCTCTTACCTGTATATATATATACACACATACATATATATATATATGTTCACGTCTATGCATAATACTTAAATTATAACCTTTTTATTAAATATCTCACATTTGCTTTGGTGATTTTTTTTAATTAGTGGGCATTTACTTTTTTGCCAAAACTTCAGCGCAGTTAAGGATTTGTTTTTCTTGTAGTTTTGATCTATCATATCGCGTCATGTATGGACCAACATATGTTATAATATGCAACACTTAATTGATAGTATATTCAGTTTGTTTTGAAATTTTAGTAACTTATTTGAAAAATATTTATGTATACCAACTTGCATTGTGATATTTATTATAGCCAACAATTGTTTTACTTTCCTTGATTCATTTTAGCAGGATCGCAAGAAGTGTCAATGCCGCGAAGAAACAATAATCACGATGACGCTGTCAAACTTGATTTTCTTATCCAAGTCTCCTAAGAAAAGTTCAATATTATATACTGTAATATATATGTAAGTTTTTGCCATGACCATGTAAAAATCGATCTTTAGATTGGACCAACATAACAAAACAATTTATTGATTTTGGTATAGTAATATGGAATCAAGGACGTTGGATGGATGAAAACAGAGTCAACTTTCTAAAATGGGGACGCACAACAGAAAGTCGGGGAAGAATCATAGGTATATCATGGATTTTTCTTCTTCAAGACAAGTGGTTACAGTGTCTCTGTCTCTTTCTTTGCCTGTAAGTTTATTGTACTTAATTGTGTAGTGTATGTAATTTCGGCTCAGAAGATTGCGATTCATCAAGGCAATCATTAAACCAAGAAAGCAATTCACAAGTTTACGAATAACTAGAATCAGTACCCGAACCGGTAACCAAACCAACCCGACCACGAAATATACGAACTCTGGTCCTCCACAAGATTCAGTTAAGAGGAAAACCAAACCATTACTTTCAGTGAAGAAGAAGAAATATATTGAGAACAACGCACAACGAGATTACATAAGACTACAGAGTACAGTACAGACCAAGCTATTCTCGATTGTTTATTTGCGTTTACATAAGCCCTTTTCGTTTTCATCCGATAATATCCTAATCATTAATACATGAAAACGCAAACGCACATAAACAATCGCAATCGCGGCAGAAGTTATTCCCTCACATTTCAAAGACACTCCGCAGAGATACTCTTAAAACTCAACGAACAACCCGCGCACACAACAAAAACTAGAGAAGGATCTACAGAGCATGAACCGCTGATTCGATTTCACCGTCCATCGAATCGGCAATTTCTCTGAACGACTGGCTATGGAGATGCCTGGTAAAAGAAGTGGTCGTGTCCAAGAAATAAAGAATGGAGGACATCATACAACAGCAGACAAACATGGGGATGGGACCAAAGTTCCATAGGAAGAGCGGGAAGGAGAAGTAGAAAGCTCGCAATCCGAGAGACCAGAAGTAGCTAGCTCGGTTCAGGTTTCTAGACACGTACTCGCAGTGCTCTTTTTTCCCTCTGGAGACAGGAACCGTGACTAGGAAACTAACGTGAGCGTAGTACCTGATTGACTGGACGTTGCAGAGAAAGGCCATGAGGAAACAGATGAGGATTGTAAAGTTCTTGATCGTTGCAAGAAGAGGGCTTTTGTTCCCGTATATAATAGCTGACCCTGTGGATTTGGAAGCCGAGGAGTTGCTTACAAAGACGCCGATAATGGAACACAGAGTGATTGCTGTTGTGGCTAAAAGGGTTGATGCCATTATGTTGTTCCTGATTGTCTGTACTGCCAAAGTACCATTTTTCAGCGGCTCCTGCACCAATAACAAATTGAATCTTAACGGGAAAACTCGACTAAAAGGATTTGACAAATCACTGTGTGCCTGCTTGTGTCTCCTATGCCTAGGTCTCTCTAGTGAAAGCCATTGTCTAGCTCAAAGGTCAAGATCATCAATGTCAGAGATGAACATAGTAAGGACCAGCGATGCACGAATTAACTGAGAATCAAACTTATAAGCTCCAAATAATCCAATGAACAAGGCAAAAGTGGAGCTTCCAGATAAGACCACATCTTCACATGACTTGCCAGCTACAAGTCTTTAGTTTTTCCTGATTATTATTACTCATAAACCCTGCTCCATATTGCTCTATGATCCTTTAGCTGATCCAAAAGACTAAAAAATCCAGAATCTAAATTTGGAAATCCTAATTTTAGGAACAAAGCAGCCTGTCGACACAAAAAGCTAGTGCTATCTGCCAGAAATTTCAAACAATTCCGACAACATAAACCCTAATTTCGTCCCGAAAATCTCCACAGTCAGAAATACCAAAAGAAAGCCCAGAGAGCGTTGTCACCTACCACCACTACCAGTATAACCAAAAGAGTGAAAAGACAGAAAACGTACGGTCATCATGGAGAAGACCCATTGTCGTCGAGTTTCAGCATTGAGTGAGATCACAATGAGCTTGGGACGGTGGACTATGGCGTAGCCGAGCCAGACATGGTAGGCGACCATCACGGCGAGACCCGTCGGCACAAGTATTAAATCCAACGTTTCCTCCTTCCACATATATACTCCGCCGGGATACTCGAGATTCCTAAGGTTCCGTGATCAGAAAAGAAAACAAGGATCGATGGCCAAAAGATATTGGAAGAGAGGAAAGAAGCCTAAGACAGAAGTACGAAGCTGGAAAGGGATTGTATTAATTCACACGTGTTAATTTAACAAACTTGACTATAGATTTCTCACCCACTAACAAAAAAAACTCCGGAAATCCTCTCTCTAACAAGTTCCATATCATTACCATCTTCTAGTTGGGCCTGAAAACTCCTTTTCGGCTTGAAAAATATTAAGCCTAAATAAAAATTTATTAGACTTTCAGTTAGGTCCATATTGCTTTTTTTTTGTTTTCATCAAAGAAATATATACTGATTAAGATTGATAATTACAACTGCCCTTCTATAACTCATCGAGAGTCATACCCAGCATCAAAAAATTCCTACGACCAACCTCCACAAATCTGGAGTGGCAAAGATCTATCTGCACTCTAAGAGCAACTCCATTGATTGAGAACCTTAAGATTCCCCAAAAACAAATATTTTAATACAAGTATATATAAATTATTAAATTTAAATAGTTTTTAAAAGTTGAACCAATAAAAACTAACCATATGATTTTATGGATATCTCAAAAATTTTCAAAAGTTTTCAAAACTTCTCATTTAAGATATTTTCATCATTCTCTCTCCTATTTTATTTTCTTTATTATTTTTTTTAATATTCAGAACCTTATTCAGATTCTCTCAATGGACATGCTCTAACTAACCCAACCAAGCAACTACAGAGAAGTAAACCTTTTTCAGCATCAAACAAACCAGCCAACCAAAGAGGCTGGCCACGAGCAATCGTAAGACTGAGCATTTAAAATCTTAATTGCACTTTAAGCAATGAAAAAATCATTTCTATTAGAAAGCCTAGTTTCCACAACACTGGATCAAAAACCAATATTAACTAACACCTTCCTTAAAACCTCGATCTGGTATTTAAACGCAGGCCACACTTTCGGTCTTGATAAAACATCCAAAACTTGCTTATCTTCACCTGCAAAAATCACTTTGTTGAAACGATGCTGAGACATGCAGGCCACCACCCATTTCACACATAACAGTTTTGCCAGAGCACCATACTCCACATTAGCGAAAGATCTCCTGCTATGCAACAGAATTAATCCTTCATTATCTCTCACCACCCACGAGCAACCTGCAACCCGGTTGTGTTTGTTCCAACAGAGACCAAAGTTACATTTAATCCATCCTAACCTCGGTTTCTTCCAACCAGGCGCCACATTTATGTTCCCTGACCCGATTTAGCTTCTTTTTCCTCCATTTGTTGAGCCAGAAACCATAATGTAGCTTCATCTTTAATCTTTTATATAACATCCATAGCAATGAATGTTTTTCATTCCAAACAGAACTTGTTCCTATTTTTCCAAAGCCACCATAAAACCCCAGGGTACCGTCTCCTAATTTCGAAGGGAATCTTGATATTTTTGTTCATTTGAAACAGAAAACTCATATTCACGAATAAGGAAGACTCGTGAAACCCATTCTCAGGCAGCGGGAAGTCAGACAATGCCCATATCTAGCGCGCAACATCACAAGTGAACAGAACATGCTTTCCTGATTCTCCTTCAAATCCACAGTTTTGACAACACTGATCCATTTTCATACCTCTGTTTGCTAAAGTAGTGGCCACTGGAATCGCATCCGATAATGCTCTCCACATAAAACCTTTGATTGTTGGTTCTGTTTGAGCATTCCACGCATTTTCTTTTTAAAAGTCGATCGACGGTTGTACATCAGCTTCTTTGAATTCCTCTTTAAGAAAAGACCAGGACGCCATATTGCTTTTCTATTAGAAAACATATAAAATCGGGAAAAATCCAAAATAAAACAATTGTTTGAAGTTTAAACCTAAATACTATTTGGTTGGAAGTCTACTTCCCGTTTCCAAATTTTCAGAAGTTTTTGGAAACCCAATTCTATAACACTTCTAAAACAGTTAATTTTTAAAATTTCATTGGAAGCTTGCGTTTCCATATTGGAAGCTTATACTTCTAATTTAAAAATATATTTTCGTAATTAAAAAACATTTTATCATAAAATTTTATTTCATAAAAAATAAGAAATATAAATAATAAAATATATAAAATCATATGTGAAGTGTTAAAAATTATATAAATAATTTTATAATTTAATATGTAACATTTTATATATAAATTTATAGTAAGTTTTTTTCATTTGAACTTTTTTTGTGCAGTTACCATGATTGAAAATTTTACTATTTTTTATTTATATTTAGCTTTCCACATTTATATTTTTTTATTATTGATAAAATAAATATATATTTGCTATAAATGCAAATATTTTACTAGAATATTATCCTGATTCTTAACTAAAACATAAAATATATAAATATTAAATTATAAATTTTGAAAATTACATAAATTAAATATTCTCTTGAGATACATGACAACTAAGTTAGATTTGTTGTTTGATGTTTACTCATACGATATTTAATTGTGAATTTTATAAATTTGATATGTCAAATCTCTGAATATATTTAAATTATATATATATACGCTTTTGATACTTATGTTTCTAAAATATTTTTTTAAATTTGTTTCTCTGTTTTTAATGTTTTCGCGTACCCACTTCTAATTATATGTAACATAGGTTTGAAGTTTGGACTGTGAAACATACTATATAGTAAAAATTCCATCTAACTTTTTAATTTTTGATTAGTAAGAATGATTTAATTGAATACAATAGAAACTTGAAAAATTAAGTTTATAGAATATGATAATTGAAAATTAATTATATAGGAGAGAGAACAAAAATTTATACCAAATTAATCCTCAAGTTTTAAAAATATTACAAATATGTCGTTACCAAAAACATTGTTGTACGTATGCTAAAAATATTACATGCTAATATATATAATACACTATTAGTAGTTTAGCATGTTAACATTATTACACGGTAATATGTAATACATTATTAGCATGTTAACACTATTATACGTTAATCACAAAATATCATATAAATAATAAATATATTATGTGTTATCGACTAATATATGATACATTATTAGTATACTAATATTATAATACATTAACATAACATATTTTTAACACGTAAAATTTATAAATAAAATGATAACTTCAATACTAGATAATCTTAATACGCTAATATTATTATCATTCTTTTTCTTTCTCTCTCTTTCTTCCTCTTCCATTTTTCTTACGATGTAATATTTGTAAGAAAAAAGAGGATGAAAATAAAATTAACTTAATAGACAAAATTACCATATATTATCAGTTTTAGTCATTTAATTTTATAACTATTGAGTGAGTGTTAATATAGTGGTATTACTCTATTAATAATTATAGACCGGTAATTTCAGTTTAAACGAAGGAACCGGATTGTATATATTTCTTATGGGCTTTGAAGATGGGCCGGACCAAGATTTAAAACGTGGGAACGGAAGTTACGAGCGTGGCTAAGGTAAAAAACAAAAAAAAAGGTGAAAAAAAGACTTCGAGGGAACATTGCAGAAAACCCTAACTTCAACGGGAACCCAAAATCAGATCGAGAGCAAGAAAGTAAAAAAGAACGTGGAATTGGATTCCCTTCTAGATTCTGGGTCTCGTTTTGGAATGTAGTGTGCATTAGAAACCTACTGAATTGCATCCTCAAACACTAATGTCAAGCGAGAGGCGAGAAGGTCAGCAGGAGACGACGACGACGACGACGACGACGACGGTGGACGGTAACGGAACTGTTAGAGGTAATTCTCACCCGATGGCTTCTCCGACGATAAGAGCTACTACGCCTACGACAGTCGTTTCCCACAGACTGAGGATAAACCCTAACAACGAGCATAGGCCAGATAACTACGAGGATCTGCAGCTCGATTTCCCCAATTCGATCTACTCTTGTCTTGAGAAGTACTTGCCCCCTCACATGCTCGTCTCCAACAGGGATGAGAAAGTCAAATTCATGACTGACATTATGCTCAGACACCTTCCCCATGGAGAGCGTTCCAGAGTAAGTACTAAAAGTGTTGACCTTTGAAACTTCCTATATCGACCCACATTGCTTCTTTGATGCTCTGTCTTAGTATCTTGAAGATTTACATCACATTGTTGAATGATGATAAAAAGACAAATTTTTGTAACAAGTGTTTGTTTTTCCCTGTGATGATGGTACAGGCTCAAAGGCACAGTGACTATAGGAATAAGATTATAACAAATTATCAGGTG
This sequence comes from Sisymbrium irio, assembly GCA_000411075.1. Classification (NCBI taxonomy): domain Eukaryota; kingdom Viridiplantae; phylum Streptophyta; class Magnoliopsida; order Brassicales; family Brassicaceae; genus Sisymbrium; species Sisymbrium irio. Next base: position 200,474 of record KE153722.1, on the reverse strand, counting down.
TGAATCCCTTCTTGATCTTCACTGTGTTCTATATCTCAGCTGCACCAATCATCCAGCGACTGGTTTGAAATGTTTTTCTCCTGCAGCCACTTCACAAGGAGCTGTATAATCTTGTTCCCGCTCTGTGTTTTGTTCCCTCTTTCCTTAAGGCGATTAATGAAAACACAGAGGATAGCTTTAGAAGCATCATATCTGAAGCGTCTCCTGGTGTTTTTGTCTTTGACATGCTCTTACCTAACTTTTGCGAGATGATGCTAGCCGAGGTAATGTGCATCCTTGTTTGATTTTTTTAGTTTCTCTATACGCTTTTATGTTATCTTTATATTTTGTTTCATGTGGTACTGTTTGACCATGCAGATAGACAACTTTGAAAAGTGGGTGGCTGAGACAAAATTCCGAATCATGAGACCAAACACCATGAATAAATACGGTGCCGTGCTTGACGACTTTGGTCTCGATACCATGCTTGACAAACTCATGGAGTGTTTCATACGTCCCATTGCCAAAGGCAATATATAATTGAAATCCATTGCATATACCATTATTAAGAAGTCCATTAGTTATGTTAACTGTGTTGGGCTAAAAGACTACTTCCTATCTTTTGTTTTGTAGTATTCTTCAATGATGTAGGTGGAGCAACTCTGGACTCTCACCATGGATTCGTTGTTGAATATGGTAAAGATAGGGATGTTGATTTAGGTGAGCCCCTATCCTGCAGAATTTTCAAATGACCTTACTTAGTTGTCTTAAGTTCTCGTTGAATATAAGCAGCTCTTATAAATTTGCAGGCTTTCATGTGGACGATTCAGAAGTGACTCTAAATGTTTGTTTGGGTAACCAATTTGTGGGAGGGGAGTTATTTTTCCGAGGCACGCGGTGTGAGAAACATGTTAACACAGCGACAAAGTCAGATGTATGCTACTATTTTTGAGTTGCTATCTTCTCGTTTAAGATTTTGTATCGGGCTGATAACTAATTTAAAGAACTGTTTTATTGCGAAAGCAGGAAATATTTGATTACTGTCATATACCGGGGCAAGCTGTACTTCACCGTGGGCGCCACCGCCATGGTGCCAGAGCCACAACAGCCGGACATCGGGTCAATATGCTTCTATGGTGCAGAAGGTATATATAGCAATTGAAAAACTTGCGTCTGGACTGGACTGACATGGAAATATTAAGAATTCAATTTCATTTCATTTGTTATCCAGTTTCTTATCAAACTTTTCTTTCCTGTTGTTCGCAGCTCTGCGTTTAGAGAGCTTAAAAGTCATCAGAAGGAATTCTCCAGCTGGTGCGGTGAATGCGCATGTGAAAAGAAAGAGGAGAAAGCGCGGGCGCTTGATGCTCTAAGAAAGGTAAAGCATTTGATTGGTCAAGCATGTAGCTGTATGTTGTGGGTAGATAACTCATATTCTCTTTATTGGTATTGCAGAAATTGTTAAGAGCAGCGCGTGCAACCCAAGCTTGAAGAAACAACTGATCAGATAATATGCAATAACTTTATATTGGATGACTTTAGAACTTGAGATCAAGTCCTGTAAGAATTGCTCCTGTTTTAAGGTGACTTAAAACTGAGCCCATGTAGAAATCGTCTGAGGTATATGGCTCGCGGTTTATATTTCTCGACTCTTTGATAACAACTATGTACATGAAATCTAGTCTCAATTTCATCTCTACCATAAGGAGTTGTATCGTTCTAATATTGTTGAGTGTAAGGAACCCTTTAAAAGAATTAGTAGTGTTATCTAATTGTTGCTGACTTGCTGCAAGCTCCATATGTGAGTTAGCTCGTTACTAGTGAGTGTGCTTTTCACCTGGCTAGAGCCACACAAAATCATGGATTCATGCTCTTCGATTACCATTGTAGGTTGAATAGAGAAAAATATAAGGGTATTTTTCCCATTGCCCTAAATAATGGAAGAGATAAGAAAGATTTTTGAATGTGTTTTGTATCTGTCTACTTATTTCATGGCAAGACAAATCGAAATTGGTTGTGAAACGGTACCACCAACCCAACTAGTTGACTTTAGGCTGTTTCATTCATTTCCTCACCAATTTAGATTTTATGTGTTTCTCTGTATCTTTGGGACTATCTAAGTTGATACGATGCTTATATGATCGTACCGATTTGATTGAGCTTTCTATCGTGATGTTTTGTAGATGAACACACAATTCATTAGTCTTCATTCAATACGGATTCTATGGGATCTCATTGATTATTCCAAAATAAAAAGATTTGATCTCTATGTTTGCTCGTTTGATGTTGATCTATGGTTCTGATGATTGTTTTCTTATGTATCAATTTTGATACTTTGTTTTTTCCGTTTGGATTCTGAAGTTGGAATCTTATGGTTATATAATTATAACAGAGCTTTGTCATATGATGAGCTGAAAATAAAGAGAATCTTGCATGTGTCCCACTAAGAAATAAGAAAATGTACAGAGTACAAGTTAATTAAATTATATTATAGTTCCTTGTCAGTTGTCCCATTGGAAATTAGGGAAAACTACATATTTAACATATATTTTGGGAAGTTAATATAGTTTTTATATCCAAGCTGATTAATAGTACATTTGGTTGCAGCCGTTTTTTAGAATCTAATGACACGAATAAAGACCAAGTTAACTGAAAAAACGGTGGTTGCTCCTTCAATATTTATTTATTGGTGAGCTTATTACTCATTATTCATATCAAATGGATTGATTATTGATGGTTTTCCTAATTCATGACAAGATGCCTAAATGTGAGGTTAGATCACATGCTATTCGATTCCATAAAGGCATTATTACAAAAGGAAATAAATTTTTAAAAACTCTCTTTACTCTCGTCCACGATTTTACCTTTTTTTTTTGGACAACAAAATTTCATTTAAAATAATTAGTGATATGTTTTATACTTTTATCATAAAAATCGAACCTAAATGCAAAATAAAACCGTATCATCGTCATGGTCGTGTCATAATCCAAATGTAGTGTATGTGGGAACTGTCGAACATAAATGCATCAAAAAAATTATCACATTAAATACGGATGGAGCTACTGTCAATAAATACATATCCCTACATATCTAAGTCACAGAAACATTCAACCTCCAAATCGTATTATTATAATCAAATAACCATCTTACAGCATCATCATTCATAATCATTGATTAAAAAGAAATAAAGTGGCCCACTTGAAGAAATGATGCACCATTCTGTTACCCCTAAACCCAATAATCCTCTAATTTTTTAATTATATAATCAGTAATAATTCTTTTCTGTTGTAAATCTCAAATCTACCACGACAAACTCATATAAAAGCAACCTTTGATGTGCTATCAAACAACAAAAAGAGAAGAGCCCAAGAAGAAAAGAAAAGAAGAAGAAGAAGAGACAATGGGGAAAGGAGTAGTATCAGAGAAGATGAAGCTTGTGGTAGCATTGATCACACTTCAGTTCTGTTTTGCAGGCTTCCACATTGTCTCAAGAGTTGCTCTTAACATTGGTGTCAGCAAAGTTGTGTACCCTGTTTATAGGAATCTTCTTGCCCTTCTCCTCATAGGTCCCTTCGCTTACTTCCTCGAAAAGTAAGTCCTTACATCGCTCGGAGTTCCAGAGTTTGCTAGAATGGGTATCTGTGATTTTTGTGATAAAACGCTTTTGACATTAAACGGGTGTGTTTGTTTCTCGTATGAATTTATTGTGTTACTTCAGAAAGTTTGAACCTTTGTTTCTCATCTGAGATGTTTGTGAAGCTATAGAAAGTTTATGTCATTGCTTTCATTTGAGGTTGGGTAAATTCAGAAAGTTTATTCCTTTGATCTCATTTGGGTTTCTTGGGTAGTTTCATAAAGTTTGTATCTTTGATCTCATCTGGGGTATTTGTTGATAAGATCTCAAAGTTTAAATCTTTTTGGTTGTTCATTGTTTCAACAGAAAGGAAAGGCCTCCACTCACTATCTCTCTACTGATTCAGTTTTTCCTCCTAGCACTCATTGGGTAAGCAGTACAAAAGAAGACCAGAGCTTTCATCTTCTGATCACCAACTGATTCCCTAATCTAAATAATTGCTTACATTCTGAAACTCACTCTGTTTTAACATCAGAATCACAGCAAACCAAGGATTCTATCTATTGGGACTGTACTATGCAACGCCAACGTTTGCTTCCGCAATGCAGAATTCTGTTCCTGCCATCACTTTCATCATGGCTTGTGCCCTAAGGTACCTAACAACCTCTTTTATGGAAACATCGCTTTAATCATGTTCTTCTGTGAGTCTAACATTGATGTTCCTCTGTGTATCAAGGTTAGAGCATATAAACCTGGTCAGGAAACACGGTGTGGCCAAAGTATTGGGAACTTTAGTGAGCATCGGTGGAGCCACTGTGATCACATTGTACAGAGGATTTCCGATCTTTCACAAAAGCCTTAACATGCACGAGGAGGAGGGAATCAAATCTAACGCATCGTACAACTGGACACTCGGATGGTTATATCTTATGGGGCATTGTCTGTCATGGGCTGGTTGGATGGTTCTTCAGGCTCCTGTCCTAAAGAAGTACCCAGCAAAGCTTACTCTAACATCCTTCACATGTTTCTTCGGTCTGGTTCAGTTTTTGGTCATCGCTCTGTTTGTGGAAACGGATCTCAATAACTGGATCATCGTCTCTGGGGAAGAGCTCTTCACCATCCTATATGCTGTAAGCTCTCTCGCTTTCCCTCTCTCTTCCTTTCCTTGATCTGAATCGATGAAAGTAGCTAAACGAATCTTCCGTTGGTCTGTGATTACAGGGAATTGTAGCATCAGGATTGGTGGTTTATCTTCAGACATGGTGTATCTACAAAGGTGGTCCTGTCTTTGTCGCAGTCTTCCAGCCTCTCCAGACACTTCTTGTTGCTGCAATGGCGTTTCTTGTTCTTGGTGATCAGTTGTACTCTGGAAGGTAAAGACACATTGAAAGCAACTCCATCGGATTTTGTTAATTTCCGTTGTTGGCTCTAATTCAATCTTTGCTTTACAGGATTGTTGGTGCAGTGTTCATAATGCTGGGACTCTACTTAGTTCTTTGGGGGAAAAACCAAGAAAGAAGACAGGTGCTTGAAGAGACGAGTGAACAAGATCCAGAGTCTTTGACCAAACATCTACTTGAGGCACAACACAAGACGACTAATTCTGAATCTGCAGTGTAGAAGTTTACACTTTTGCAAACACAAGGCAATATTTTTCTGTACATACACACTCAAGAACTTGGCCAAGACATAGGCCCCTCAAGTGGATCTTTCATACAATGGATATTCTAGTCGTTTACTTTTGAGTTGTAATCAAAATTGGGTTGCAATTAATATATGAATAAATGAAGCGAATTTAATTGAATCAAGTCGACAGTGGCGCAAGTAGTAATTTATGTCCTGACTGGCTCTGGTTGTTGGCAGACCAAAGAAACTAATGTTCATGCAACTGTGTACTGTATTATGCTTTAATACAACGAATCTGTAACATTTGTGACCCAGTCTATGATTATCCACTTAGGCTGCTTTTTTGTTCCATAATCAAATATTAGAATCCCAGCAATTAAAGTTCTGATTCTACTTCTACCATTTGCAATATAACCAAATTATAATCAACATATGAAACAAAAAGAGAAATCTTGATATTAAATCACTAGAAAGATATAAAGTAGCACTAAACCACAAAGAAGACCACTTAGCTGGATATAAAGTAGCACTAAACCACAAAGAAGACCACTTAGCTGCAATAGCACATGGTGAAAGAACAGAGGGTCTAAATTCAACCATTGCAAAACCAAAGAAGACCAAAACAAGAAAAAAAGGAAGAAATCTTAGATAGAGCAAGAGAAGTGTACTCAGGACTGTCTTTTGGTGAAACTACCACACTACCTCACAGTAACGATGTCATCGATCTTCAAAATCATCCTTACGCATTCAGTTGCGAGAGTGATTGCGCTGGTGCTCACAAGCAGAGGCTGCACCACGTTTTCCTCCAAGATATTAGTGATCTGCCCTTTCCTTACATTGATCCCAGCGTTGATTTCCCCTTGAGCATGCTTGTTCCTAAGTTCAGTCACAATGGCAATAGGATTCAAACCTGCATTCTCAGCCAGCGTGTAAGGAATAACCTCGAGAGCTTCAGCGAAAGACTTCACACAGTAACCTTCCATCCCGTGGAGCACCTTAGCCCAAGCACCTAGCTGCCTCGAGAGCTCAATCTCTGGTGCACCACCTCCTGCAATCAAGAACCTCTTGCTCACTAGACACCTGACAACACATAACGCATCATGTAGACTCCTCTCGGCTTCATCCAGAACAAGTTGGTTGGAGCCACGGACAAGAACAGAGGTGGTTCTCCCCATGTCTTTGATTCCAGTGATCTTCAGAATCTTTCCATCCCCAAGTGAGGCTTCTTCAACAAGATCAGCATGGCCAAGCTTCTCAGCTCTGAAATGTTCAATGTTAGCGATTGGCAAGCAGTTCAATGTCTTGGTGACGAACTCAATTTCATCCCTCTCTACATCCTTAATCACCATGATTTTGGCTTTAGCCAAATAGTGAAGAGAAAGATCAGTGACAGCATCTCTCAAAATACTCTTCTGGATCAGCAAAACATTGCAACCAGTAGCCCTGATCTTTTTAATCATCCCCAAGATGTAGTTCCTCTCTTCCTTCAAGATCCTATCCATCTGAGTGTAATCAGAGACAACGATACTCTGCTCGATGTCAGTCTTCGGGGGTGAGATCTGGAACTGGATCACAGCGATCTTGGCATTTTCCATCCGAGTGGGTCCACCAGCAGCATGGCTCACTTTCTTGTCAAAGACCAAACCTTTAACAGGGTGTGTATCATCAACAGTCCCACCGAGCTTCTTAACAATCTTAATATCACGCAAATCCACAATCTCTGGCTTTTCCGGATCTATAACAGAAAGGACAGCATCTACAGCTAAAGGAGCAAGTAAAGTAGAGTACTGGCTAACGACCTTACTGTTAAGCGAAGTGCTGGCGGATTTGACGAGGGAATCCCTGTCAGTGAGCTCAACGGGGACAGCCATAGCGGTGAGGATATCAACCGACTTCGCACAAGTCTTATGAAGCGCATCTGAAATGACAGTAGGATGGATCCCGGAAGAGAGAAGGGGCGATTGACAGACCCTGAGCAACGCACCGGCTAATACGACGACGGTGGTGGTTCCGTCTCCGGCAGCTGAATCCTGAGATTTGGAGAGCTCGACCATCATCTTCGCAGCTGGCTGCATAACCTCCATCTTGTTCAGGATCGTAGCTCCGTCGTTAGTGATGATAACTTCTCCGCTCGCCGTCGAGATCATCTTGTCCATCCCTTTCGGACCAAGACTCGTACGGACGGCGTCCGCGACGGCGCGACTAGCGTTGATGTTCGCCGAACGGATGTCTTCCTTCCGCTTGTTGTCT
>KE153722.1:182619-192792 GCA_000411075.1 Sisymbrium irio | reverse complement strand
AACCTCCATCTTGTTCAGGATCGTAGCTCCGTCGTTAGTGATGATAACTTCTCCGCTCGCCGTCGAGATCATCTTGTCCATCCCTTTCGGACCAAGACTCGTACGGACGGCGTCCGCGACGGCGCGACTAGCGTTGATGTTCGCCGAACGGATGTCTTCCTTCCGCTTGTTGTCTACGAAAGATTCGGCCTTTGATGCGCGGGGCCTCGATGCCATTGGTGCCGCCATTGTAGACTTCAAAAACGAGAGTTCGAGATCTGTTTTGATCTCTGCGGGAGATGATGAAGCTGTTAGATCAAAAGAGGGAATTTTGCAGAAAACCCTAGACGGAAGAGAGAGAGTTCTGGAAATGGAAGAGAGAGTGTAGAAAATTTTGAAAATCCCCTAGGGTTTACACTGCTGTTTGGTTGCACGAACTAATCTGATTCTGTTAGACTTGGGCCTTTTCGAATCCTCTGAGTAAATCTGTATTTAGCCCAAAAGGCCCATCATAGACCATAATTTTTGGTAATGGACACACTGACAAATCTGCGTCTCCGTTGCTAAAAATCTTTGCCAATCTCTTGCAAAGAGGACACCAGAAAAAGAGTTTACTCTCTACTTAAAAGTTAAAACGAAGCTAAAAAATCATTGGGAGTATAACTAAACCAACTGTAAGCAAGACTCGAAGAGTCAAGTCGCAGTAAAAACTGGGTAAATGGCCCACCCAATTACAACCCACTCGGCAGTGGGGCCGGTGTGGAGATCGTAACTTATGCCACAAGGAAGAAAAAAACAAAGAGTGAGCCGACAAAGAAATCATTAGGAGCCTTTCGAAAGTAGGGATTAGTATGATTATTCTATCATGTATGTATGGCTTAACGGGAGGATCAATCTATGAAGACAGTTGTGGAAAAAATGGTGTCCTAGAAATAATGGTCTATGGAGCTAGTAGTAGTGAATACCACCAATTCATGTCTCAAATTTAAATGATTCCTTTGACTTGGATTTGATATAATAGAACCAAAATGTTTAAACTATTACAACAATTTGATTTATGGAAATGATTTTCGGTCAATTCATCATTTGATAGTTAAAAGAAAAAGATTGTTACTTGCACAATCATAAACTGCCCCTCGTGTTACAGAGCCTCAAGGTGCCGAAAATAGTTCCGTAGAAGACTTATATGCATTTAGAGTTACCGTTCAAAAAAAAAATTGCATTTAGAGTCTTTGTGTTGCACCTTATTCATGTCCCTTATGTGATTGTAAAACGAACCTTTGACTTTGATTGACAGTAGGTTAGATAACTAACTATTAAACTAGCTAATATTATCAGGTATTCAGGTTTATCAAAACTAATTTTTAAAAAATACGATTTTTTTTCCTTTGAGAAATATATGTGAATTTGAATGTGAACGGTATCACTAGTACAAACTTAATAGAATACGTTTGATGTAATGTAAATTTTATTTTATTTTAGTGTTTAATGATAAATATTCCGATCCGACTACAAGAATTTACAGTATACGGATGCAGTAAAATATTCATTCTACACAGACTGCCGCTGCAATAACTCAAAAGCTTTGGCAAGAACCGGCTTGAACCGGTCTATATCAACGGTAACGTTCTGCTGTACCAAATAAACCGACTTGAACGCTTCCCACCCGCGTTTCGCAACCGACGACGGATCTCTGACGACCTCATGATCACGTCCGTACTTCTGCGCAAGCGTGCTCTCCTCCGCCGCAATCTTGTACTCCAAATACCTCAGATTCATCCCCTTGGACGGATTCGCGAAATCCGTATTCGCTAGCCACTCGACTCCACCGATCGGAACTATCTGAACCACGACGGCGTTCTCCGGCAAGAACACCATGTTCGTAAGCCCCGCTCCGTGAACTCCGAGCATGACGTCGCAGGAATTAACAGTTTGCGAGAAACTCGCGAGACCTGTGTTCGCTTCCGCCACAACGACTTCGAAACCGGTTTGCGTCGCAGCGCTCGCGATCTCGCCGGCGTTCGTGAACGCTCGAGATCTCCCCCTCGACAGAATCAGCATCCGTGGCCTCCGCTGCAGATTCTGTCTCGTGGACACGGCGTCGTTTCGCAACGAGTATGCGTCTCTTAGGAATTTTCGGAAATCGGACATCGAATACTCAGAATTCGAAGGATCGATCGTTAGCTCTTTGTAATACTCTGGATGACGATTGAGACCGACGACGACGCTGCTGAAACAGTGCGTTTCGTCTTCGTTGTCGATGTAAATGAGTTCGTAGTTCGATAGGTTCTTCAATATCTCCTTGAATTTGTTGATCCACGGTTTGTTCTTGTTCGTCACGAGGAACTGAACTTCTCCGTTAAATCTACGCGCCGTCGTGTAAAGAGGAATCACGATGTCGGTGAAATCGTGGAAGTTGTTCATCGAGTAGCCTCCGAGTGAGAAAAGCATCGCCGGGACGCTGTGGTTGCTAACGCAACGTGAGAAATTAGCGTTCTCTAATAATTGGTGATCAGCGTTTTGTTCCAATTTCACCGTCCATTCTCTTACGCGTTTCATCGCTGCAAGGTCACCTTTTCGCGCGTAAGGTCTCATATGCCACGTGGAATTTCCCGTATACGCTGACGTGATCGCCGCGAGAATCGTCGCGGATTTACCGTGGATTCTTACGTCGCCGTTTAATTCGCATAACTCTGTTCTTGCTAGCTTCTTACATATAGGTTTCATTGTTTCCTCCGTTTTAGTTCCCTCTGAAAATTCACCAAAAGAAAACTTTGTCAGAATCATAAATCATTAAGGACAGTTTTGTACGTAGAAATTGATTGAAACAACAAAAAACGAAGACAAATGTTAAGAGTGTGAACCTGAAACAACTTGTTCTTTGGAGACTGTAGTACAATTAAACGAATCAAGATGATTCTTGGGCAAGCTTGTATCGTTGCAGACACTAAGCTCGTGATCTTCAGAACTGATTGTGCTCTGAGGGGTTGTTGCATTTGATGTAATGTTGTTTTGATTAGTAGGGATAGTGAGATTCTCAGAATCTCCAGATGTTGCACTGTCGCTGCTCCTTGACGCTTGCGGTTTCTGCGTTTCTGTTATTCTCAGCATCCTGAGACCAGGGTCCGCTGATAATTGCAACTCCACTGAGAAAGAAAGAAAGAAAATTAGACGTTAATAAACCGTTGTTTCCGTGCTTTCTGGCGCTTTGAAAACGTGGTAAGGGACTTACCGACTGGTAAAGGGCTGAGATAAGGTTTAAAGACGGTGCAAAGAGTGAAGACGAAGAGAAGAGAGGCAAGGAAAGCCCCATAGCCAAGTCTCTTCTGTTCGTTTTTACTAAAGCTACGAGCAAGTATTGTATCATAAAGAAGATCCTTCTCTGTCATCTTTTTAAGTTACACTAGAGCTGCAAGAAATTTTCTTTCTTATGCTGCAAGAAACCTCAGAAATAGAGTTTACTCGCAAATGTAGGGAGATGTGAATGGAGGTGAGAGAGGGGATTGTGTGAAGTATATAAGAAGTTCTTCTTACGACATTGCTACTCGTGTTCAATGATTGGTTTTGTAAATGTCGGGATCTTTAGACAGGATCACGAACGGAAGTTTTAGGTGTAGAAGATGAATGATTTTAAAAGTAAATATTAATTAGAGCATTATTAAAAGAAGAGATTTTCTTAATTCATAAGTCGTCTACGGATTGTCGGCATTGGAGAGAAAGGATTTGGAGGGCATGAAGTTGTTAGTAGAAGAAGAACAAGTCTTAGTAAGCAGCTTCGTTAATGCTCCCCACGATTCTACTTTTTAGCTTCGGTTTAAGTAGATTAATTAATACATAGATGATAAATAAATGTAACACCAAACAAAATTATCTAAACGACAACTTACAAAAAAACAAAAAAATGTCTCGAACTTTTTAACTAAAATGTTGATGAATTAGATTTTTTATTACAATACAATATCCTATGTGTTCTAAAATAGGTGTTGGTAAACGTAATATGTTATAGAATCACAGCCTTGTGCGTTCTTACGCGTAAGACACTGAGTAAAGGGTGAACATGCGTAATCGGATAGTAAAAATGTTTGTCAACTGTTCAACGACGAGATCGTCCAAATAATTAGAATTCAAAGTATTTTCGTTGGACATATATATTCAAAAATGATTAATAAATAGAAATGAAAAGAACTTTGTAGTTGACTGTTATGACACAACCAAAATCTAAATGATTGATTGATTGTTCATTGTTAAGTTTTTGTTTCCTTTAGGCCAATTAGCAAAGGAGGCAGAATCAAATTTGGCCTGAAAGCTATGAATCAACTAACAGTTGGTGAAATTTTTCTTGATTTGTGTTAAGCTTGGTTGTTCGATTGTCTTTAGACTTTCTCCAACAAATCTCTCATTATATTTTTCGTATATGAATATAATAATTCGTGTATAAAATCTTATTAAATTGTAAAGTACATAACGTTTTTATATATGCAACCCCCCTCTATTTGTTTTTATTCGATGCAGATCCTGCCATGCATTGTTGGAAAATTATCAAGTAGCTAACTGCAATTACTAATCGTTATACTAATATACTATCAAAGGATGAAAACAAATAATAATAGTGGTTTGTGAATTTTAGTGTCGTACGTACGCGGATCGATGTGATTCTGAAATTGTATTATCACCGAACAAAACATATAGATTGGTTCTAAATAAAATCATTAGTGCAATTTTGTTGTTCAATAATGATGACTTCTGTTAATATAGCTACAATAACTTGGGTCTTATACTACTGGAATCTGGAGGACTAAATCTACTTTAAGCAAAACAAATTTAATAACCCAAAACGTGCGGTGATTACCTCAACGCCCAATCGTAATGTTTTAAGCAAAATATGGATTGTTTTTCTCTTTCCATTAGTTAGGTGATAATTAATAATTAATTAAATCATAATAATAATAGCAATATAAGTGAGTTGTTAAGTAGGAAAAAGACATTCTAACAAGTTCGGTGTCCTATAGCCTATTTGGTGGGTCGCATGACGATGTATGTGTGCTCCTTCCGATATACTATATTTTCTTTAATTGTAATATTGAATTAGAAAACTATATGTATGTAGATACATTATACATATATACGTGACATATATTAATGTATCCATTTTTAAAGTTTTGGTTGTGGTCTCGGTTAGAAATTCATAAGTTATCTTTTATGATAAAATATTGGGTACAAGATCAGAAAAAGATTATGAACAAATTACGAACCATAACTTTCTGAATTAATATTTATTGAATGATGTTTTTAACAATTTACAAATGCATAAGAAGTGTTTTCTTATACAATGCATGGATCTATAGTTCTATGCAAGTAAGTAGTTAATTCGTACAACAACAATTTAATACGAAACCACAACAAATAATTGGATAGTTAGAAATGTTGGAAGTTGGAACTTCAAAAAAAGAAGACGACACTCACAATCTACTAAAAATTGTTATACAGATTCAAAGAGTTAAATTTTTTTTTTTTTTTGTTATAATTCAAAGATGATCCATTGTGTAATTTGTGAAATCATCTGCTTTCCCATTGGGCGGCGTTTTGTACAAGTAATAGTTTGTGGAAATATCGAACTCTTTCATTTATTAATAAGCATTACGTACGATATATGATATTCAAACATGAATTTAAATTTAGTACATATATATATATATACAAAAACTAATTTATCTGCCATGCTAACACAGCGAGCTCTTACATACTGTACGCATGGCTACGTCACAAATGTCACACTCGCTAATCGCAATGAAAAGGGTACTTTATAGAGAGGCAATTCTCGGAAATAGAAAAGGCAGAGCTTTTGGTGACCTAATGCAACGCTGGCTGCCTGGCTCAGCTCACATTAATAATTAACTCAAACTCAGTTCTTCTTTAGGCGTTTCTTTGTTTTTTATTCTTTTTGTTTGCCAACAAATTAAAGTCTGTTGTTAAGCCTGTTTCGTAATACTTTACAAACAATCTTATTTCAAATGAAATTAAAATAATTAACACAAAAGGTCCGTTTTCGGCTACGTCATAAAATGTTACACTCTCAATGAAAAGGGTATTCGAGAATTTTGTTGAATCCTTCTATGCAAGTCTTGCTTCCGTCCCACTGGGCACCAGCACCGCAATTCTCTTTGAGACTTGCCTTCGTGCACATCTTCGCCTTAAACTCAAGAGAAATATGCAAGTACGCAACCGTTTAAATTCAAGCGTAAATAAAACTCTAGACACGTTTGTTATATTAGTTTACGTTACTTTCACGTGATTGAGACCTAAAATTGCGAGAACACACAAACAAAAAAACCATGAACAAAGTAGTGACTTCATGATCCCATAAACAATCATTTTCATATTTTTGCTTCTAATGATTGGTTACGATACTACAGAAGAAACTAATTGATCTTTGATAGACCTCCAGATAGCATTAGGAAAATAGCCGTAGCCACCAATGTTGCTAACACTATCAATGATGTGGTATTTGTGGTTTGATTTTGGAAAAGCAAAAGAAACGTTTTGGCGGGTTAGAGGCTTAGAGATTGAAGGGAAACCATGTGAGACTGAGAGAGATGCAGATGAAAGTGAAGTTCACGAGGCTCTGACTGCTAAACATTTATTCTACACAGACTGCCGCTGCAATAACTCAAAAGCTTTGGCAAGAACCCACTTGAACCGGTTTATATCAACGGTAACGTTCTGCTGTACCAAATAGACCGACTTAAACGTTGCCCACCCGCGTTTCGCAACCACCGATGGATCTCTAACGATCTCATGATCACGTCCGTACTGCTGCACAAGCGTGCTCTCCTCCGCCGCAATCTTGTACTCCAAATACCTCAGGTTCATCCCCTTGGACGGATCCTCGAAATCCTTCTTCGCTAGCCACTCAAATCCACCGATCGGAACTATCTGAATCACGACGGCGTTCTCCGGCAAGAACACCATGTTAGTAATCCCCGCGCCGTGAATTCCGAGCATCACGTCACAAGAATTCACGGTTTGTGAGAAACTCGCGACGTCTGTGTGGGCTTCCGCCACAACGACTTCGAAACCGATTTGTGTCGCAGCTCTCGCGATCTCGCCGACGTTCGTGAACGCTCGAGATATCCCTCTCGACAAAATCAGGAGCCGCCGGAGATTCTGGCTCGTTGTCACGGCAGCGTTTCTCAGCGAGTATGCGTCTCTTAGGAATTTCCGGAAGTCGGAAATCGTATACTCAGAATTCGAAGTATCGATCGTTAGTTCTTTGTGGTAATCTGGATGGCGATTGAGACCGACGACGACGCTGCTGAAACACTGCGTTTCGTCTTCTTGGTCGATGTAAATGAGTTCGTAGTTCGATAGGTTCTTCAGTATTTCCTTGAATTTTTTGATCCACGATGGATTCTTGTTCGTCACGATGAACTGAACTTCTCCGTTGAATCTACGAGCCGTCGTGTAAAGAGGGATCACGATGTCGGTGAAATCGTGGAAGTTGTTCATCGAGAAACCTCCGAGTGAGAAAAGTATCGCTGGAACGCTGTGACTCCTACCGCAACGCGAGTAATCAGCGTTTTGTTCCAATGTAACCGTCCATTCTCTCACGCGGTTCATGGCCGCAACTTCATCTTTTCTCGCGTAAGGTTTTATATGCCACGTGGAATTCCCCGAAAATGCAAACGTGATCGCTGCGAGAATCGTCGCGGATTTACCGTGGATTCTTACGTTACCGTGTAATTCGCACAACTCCGTTCTTGCTAGCTTCGTTTTACTTCCGTCTGGAAATTTTACCAATAGAAAAAAACATTGTCAGAATCATATGAGAATCCAAAACAAAGTTAAGACAAATGTTAAGATTCTAGTGGTTGAAGTACAGTTAAGATGATTCTTGGGCAAGCTTGTGTCCTTGCAGACACTAAGCTCGTGATCTTCAACACTAATTATACTCTCAGTATTTGCTTTCGATGTAATGTTGTTTTGATTCGTAGAGATAATGACATTCTCAGAATCTCCGGATGTTGCATTGTCGCTGCTCCTTGACGCTTGCGGTTTCTGCTGCTCTGCTAATCTCAGCATCCTGAGACCAGCATCGACTGATAATTGCAACTCCGCTGAAGGAAGATAGAAAGAATGTATTAAATACGTTTTAACTAATTAAATGTTGCTTCTGTCTTTTTTTGTCGTTCTTTAAAACGAGGTAAAGGACTTACCGATTGGCAAAGGGCTGAGATAAGGTTTAAAGACAGTGCAAAGAGTAAACACGGAGATAAGAGCGGCAATGAAAGCTCCATAGCCAAGTCTCTTCTGCTCGTTTTTGCTAAAGCTACGAGAAAGTATTGTATCGAAAAGAAGATCCTTCTCTGTCATCTCTCTTGTCTCCTACACAAAGCTTTTTTACTTTCTTCTGCTGCAAGAAACCTCTAGAAGCAGAGTTTACCCGCTAACATGGAGAGATATGAATGATTGTGAGGATTGTATGAAGTATATATTTAAGAACTTCTTTTACAACATTGCTACTTGTGTTCGATGATTATGCCTGTAAATGTCAGGATCTTAAGACAGGATTACGAACACAAGTTGTAGGTGTTGAAGATCAAAAACATTTAAAACTAATAATAGTGTATTATCAAAAGGAAAAGGATTTTATTCAAGTATAAGTCTGTGGATTGTCGGCACTGAAGAGGAAGGATTTGGAGGGCATGAAGCTGTTAGTAGAAGAAAAACAAGTCTTAGAGGATCACCAACTTAGACTCATACGAAGTTCTCAGAAATATAAATATTCATAGTTAAATTCTATAATAAATTTTAAATATTTTAAAGAAATTAACCACTAATAAAATGACAAATGTCTAAGGTTCCGATTGGTAAGGATTATGGTTTTAAACTGTGACTTTAAATTGTTGGTTATAGAGATTAAGGCTGTTAAAACTGTGGTTTTAGAAACTGTAAATGTTAAATTTTTGAAAATTTAATTTTTTCTAAAATAAAATTTTGTGCTAAATTTAAATATTTATGTAAATATCTTACTAAATAATTTGTAGGCTTTGATTTATTAATTCATTAAAATATTTAGTAACAATTAATTATTAAAAGTTGATATATAATTTATTTTTCTTTACAACAGAGTTCAATTTAAATATTTTTTCACGATTTTATATTGGTATTTTATTATTTTGGATTATATATAATTGTGTTAAAAATCATTTTTTGAAAACATTTTGAGAGCAAAATTGCAAAAGATACAAAAAACTCTTAAAATCATTTAAAAGTTTCGTTTGCAGGTTTTTAGAAAAAGTGGACAACTATAAAATTTTAATGAGTTAGAAAATAAAAGAAGTTAGAAGCTGTAAAAACTTTAGAGAAAAAAAGGGAACCAAAAGTCTGATTGGACTAAATTTGATTTGAAATACTGTAAAATCTCTCAAAGCCTTCAAAGCCTTTATGTCAATCGGGGCCTAAGTAATTTCTGAAAAGTTATAAATTAACAAAACATTTTTTAAGAGATTAACCACTAATATAACATATGTCTCTCCTATTTTTTTTTTTTGTAACACCTCCTATTTCCTTTTACTTTTTACTTTTTTTATAGTTTTTAAGATAATTGCTTAAATCTTTATGTTGAAAATAACTTATGTAAACTGTTTAGTTATATTCCCAATGATTTTTTTAGCTTAGTTTTAAGTAAAGAGAAAATTACTACATAGATAATTAATAAATGAACACCAAACTATCTAAAGTACGACTTACAAATAACAACCATGATTGGTTGGAGTGGAACAATAGATTAATTGTTGTCGAGTTAAGTTTATATTTTTTTATTGTTGTTGTATGGTTCTTTTTTTTTTTGGGAAAATCTTAGTATAACTTTTAAAATGTTTTAATAGTTGTTTTTAAAAAAAAACTGTGAAAACCGTACATGCTATATGAGACCTATTAAAACATTTAAAGCATGATCAGAAAGCAAATGTTTTGTAAAGGCTGTACCCAACTAGTCATGCACAAAAAGTTTCAGAGCTTTTTTTTTTAATTTTAAACAAATGGAAACTAAAAAACATTTTTATGAAGTAACTCTAAGGAGAGTCTCTTACATGAATATCTAAATTTGGGAGAAAAATATATATTAGTATTTAATCTAAATGATTTATTGATTGATTGATAATTGTTCATTGTTTAGTTTTTGTTTCCATTAGA
>KE153722.1:138054-170466 GCA_000411075.1 Sisymbrium irio | reverse complement strand
GACGGTCAGTTTGCTCTATCCGGAAGCTGGGACGGTGAGCTACGTCTGTGGGACCTTGCCACTGGTCTCTCCACCCGCAGATTCGTCGGACACACGAAAGACGTGCTCTCCGTCGCCTTCTCTGTTGACAACCGTCAGATTGTATCCGCTTCTCGTGACCGTACGATCAAGCTGTGGAACACTCTCGGTGAGTGCAAGTACACTATCTCCGAGCAAGGTGATGGTCACAAGGATTGGATTAGCTGCGTGAGGTTTAGCCCGAACACACTTGTGCCAACCATTGTATCGGCTTCTTGTGATCACACCGTGAAAGTGTGGAATCTTCAGAACTGTAAGCTGAAGAACTCTCTCGCTGGGCATTCGGGTTACCTCAACACTGTTGCTGTCTCACCTGATGGTTCGCTCTGCGCCAGTGGTGGCAAAGACTGTGTTATCTTGTTGTGGGATTTGGCCGAGGGAAAGAAGTTGTACTCGCTCGAGGCTGGCTCCATCATCCACTCGCTATGCTTCAGCCCCAACAGATACTGGCTTTGTGCTGCGACTGAGAACAGCATTAAGATTTGGGATCTTGAGAGCAAGACCGTTGTTGAGGATTTGAAGGTTGACCTCAAGGTCGAGGCAGAGAAGTCTGATGGTGGTGTCGGAACTGGTAACCAGAAGAAGGTATGTCGTTATTCGTACAATTCCCAGAATCTTTCTACTTGGTGTTTCGATAGTAATTGGTCCTCTGTTTATGCAAATCACACTCGTGCTGACATTGATTAGTTTAGAGAATGTACCAAAATTAGTAGAGAAATTATTATACTCGGTTTATCTTTAATTTTTGAAAGTTGATATTTTGGTAAGAATTTGCGTGAGTATGTGATTCAAATTTAGAGGAATTGTTTCCCATTTCGTTTAAACTTTTTGTGTTTGGTTCTTGAGATTGAGTGATGTTTCTAATTCGAAAATGGTGTAATGGGAAATGCAGGTGATCTACTGCACAAGCTTGAACTGGAGTGCAGATGGAAGCACATTGTTCAGTGGTTACACCGATGGAGTTGTCAGGGTCTGGGGTATTGGTCGTTACTAGAGACATTAAACAGAAGAAGAAAATGATGTTACAAAATCTCCAGAGAATTTAGCTGGCTTTCTTTCCTTCAATTTTTCTAGACTGGTTCGTTTTCTCTTATGTATTAGCCGTTCCAAAAACCTTTATATTGGCAATTTTTGTCTAATTCTAAGTCAGAATGTTTATCCACTGATTGTTACCAAATGACACCAATTTTGGCTGGGGTCTCGGAGTGTAATTTTAGTTTCCATCCTTCTTTTCAAATCAATGCCTTCTATGTCACAGCAAAACGGTTCGGTGTTTATCAATGAAAATCTTAGTCAGTGGAGTTCAGTTCAAAGCTCAGCAACCTTAAAAAAAAATACCATCACTCTTCTTCACTCGCTCATCTAATGATAACAATAATTACTTTGCCAACAGATTGATGAAACACACAAAACGATCATTCACATGTATGGAAAGCAGGGGCAACTTGATCTTGCTCTACAGCTTTATAAGGACATGAAAGGTTTGTCAGGGAGAAACCCTGATGTTGTTACTTACACAGTTTTGATATATTCACTTGGAAAATGCTTGATATTGGGATGAAACCAACTCTGCAGACCCACAGTGCGCTCATCTCCGGTTATGCCAAGGCTGGGAAGCAAGAGGCTGAAGATACTTCCAGTTGCATGTTGTTGTAGGGACTAAACCTGATGATTTAGCATATTAATAGATCAAGTAGCTAGTATAAGAGTACTAACACGAGGATATGATTAGCTAGATAGCCTAGTCTAATCTATTTGTGTGATCAAACATCATTGACTGAAACTCTTGTACATTTGAATCGGATTCGTCTCAAGTTACAAATTTCAGTTGCTAGTCTGATTTATTTGTGATCAAAACATTTCTAAACTGTGAAATATAATGACAAAAACGCCCTCAAACAGACTATAAGAGGCCCATGTACGGACTCGTATAAGCAAAATCATTTTCTTGAATCCATAGGCCCAAATAAGCATTGTCCTGGCAGAAACGGCACCAAACCCTAGGTCTCGTTTTTTCTTTTTTGACCTAGAGTATAAAAACCTTCGTTGAACAGCATCTTCAAAAACTCTCTCGCTCTGATACGCCATTTTTGGATTAAGAAGAAGCAACCCTAGAGTCTCTCTTCCAAACCCCTAACCATGGCCGAGGGACTCGTATTGAAGGGCACTATGCGCGCCCACACCGACATGGTCACCGCCATCGCCACACCAATTGACAATTCCGACATCATTGTCACGTCGTCACGTGACAAGTCCATCATCCTGTGGAAACTGACCAAGGACGACAAGTCTTACGGTGTTGCCCAACGTAGGCTCACAGGTCACTCCCACTTCGTGGAAGATGTTGTTCTCTCATCAGACGGTCAGTTTGCTCTATCCGGAAGCTGGGACGGTGAGCTACGTCTGTGGGACCTTGCCACTGGTCTCTCCACCCGCAGATTCGTCGGACACACGAAAGATGTCCTCTCCGTCGCGTTCTCCGTCGACAACCGTCAGATTGTATCCGCGTCTCGTGACCGTACGATCAAGCTGTGGAACACTCTTGGTGAGTGCAAGTTCACGATCTCCGAGCAAGGAGATGGTCACAAGGACTGGATCAGCTGCGTGAGGTTTAGCCCGAACACGCTTGTGCCAACCATTGTTTCCGCTTCCTGTGATCACACCGTGAAAGTGTGGAATCTTCAGAACTGCAAGTTGAAGAACTCTCTTGCCGGACATTCGGGTTATCTCAACACTGTTGCTGTCTCTCCTGATGGTTCGCTCTGCGCCAGTGGTGGCAAAGACTGTGTGATCTTGTTGTGGGATTTGGCCGAGGGAAAGAAGTTGTACTCGCTCGAGGCTGGCTCCATCATTCACTCGCTTTGCTTCAGCCCGAACAGATACTGGTTGTGTGCTGCGACTGAGAACAGCATTAAGATCTGGGATCTTGAGAGCAAGACCGTTGTTGAGGATTTGAAGGTCGACCTCAAGGCTGAGGCAGAGAAGTCTGATGGTGGTGTCGGAACCGGTAACCAGAAGAAGGTATGTCGTTATTCGTACAATTCTTGGAATCTTTCTATTGCTGTTTTGTTCCTCTGTTCATGCGAATTTTCGGTCGTGCGAACATTAATTAGTTTAGGGACTGCACCTAAATTATTATACTCGGTTTGTCTTTAATTTTGATAAAGTTGGATGTTTGGTTATAGATTGCTTAAGTCTTTGGTTCTTGAGATTGATTGAGTGATGTTTCTAAATTCCAAAATGGTGTGTAATGTCAAATGCAGGTGATCTACTGTACAAGCTTGAACTGGAGTGCAGATGGAAGCACATTGTTCAGTGGTTACACTGATGGAGTTGTCAGGGTCTGGGGTGTTGGTCGTTACTAGAGATATTCAAAAGAAGAAGAAAATGATAGATGTTACGAAATCTCCAGAAAAAGTTAGCTGGTTGTTTTTTTTCTCCAATTTATTCTAGACTGGATCGTTTTGAAGTTCTTAATGTATTAGCCGAGTTTCAAAAACCTCAATTTTGGCAAATTTTCTTTTAATTACAGAAAAGAAAACCAAGTCAGAATGTTTATCCACTCATAGTCATCACCCTCATTCACTCTACCAAATGACACCACTTTTTTGCTGCACTGAGAAACATTCGTGAACTCGATTTGGTTTCTCAAGGTTCAATCACAACGCCAAGGTGTTTGTTCATCAAAATCTTAGACAGCCTGCAGTGTACGTTGGCGTTCGAAACGGCAGGTTGTCTGTTTATCAAAATCTAAGACAGCATGAAATTTTAATAAAATATCATCACTCTACTTCACTCGCTCATCTAATGATAACGGTACATACATACTTCGTTAACAGATTGATGAGATATTAATGGCGGTTTCTGCCGGGGCTTTAACGTTTGCGTCTCCTCTTCCTTCAGCCCCTGCCTTATCCGTGCGCGCCGCCTTTAATTCTTCTTCAGTGACGGTTTCCGAGATTAAAGACGAACAAGGCAGCTCAACGCAGAAATTCACCTACAGTCGAGCTTCTCCCGCCGTCCGATGGCCACATTTGAATCTCCGTGAGACATACGATTCCAGAAGCTCTACACAATCTCAGCCGGTTTCTTCTCCGGTTTCGCCACCAACGGATGTCGCAGACACGTCGGGTTCCGTTGAACTCGCTGTTGGCTCCAGCGAGCAGCAGAAGGCGAAGGAAGAAGCAGCCGTGGCGAGTAGGAGAAAGAGAGTGAAGAAGATGAACAAGGTTGCTCTAATAAGAGCCAAGGATTGGAGAGAGAGAGTGAAGTTCCTGACGGATAAGATTCTAGGACTGGATTCTGATCAGTTCGTGGCGGATATTCTCGATGCTCGGCTTGTTCAGATGACTCCCACTGATTACTGCTTCGTTGTGAAGTCGGTTGGTCAGGTGAGCTGGCAAAGAGCTCTCGAGGTGTTCGAGTGGCTCAATCTCCGTCATTGGCACTCTCCCAACGCTCGGATGGTTGCAGCTATACTCGGCGTCTTGGGACGGTGGAATCAGGAGTCGCTTGCGGTTGAGATTTTCACGAGAGCTGAGCCAGCCGTTGGAGATACGGTTCAAGTTTACAACGCGATGATGGGTGTTTATTCACGTAGCGGTAAATTTTCGAAGGCGCAAGAGCTGCTCGATGCAATGCGCCAGAGGGGGTGTGTTCCTGACCTTATAAGTTTTAATACTCTTATCAACGCTAGGCTTAAGTCTGGTGGGTTGACTCCGAATCTGGCTGTTGAGCTGTTAGATATGGTGAGGAATTCGGGTCTTAGGCCTGATGCTATCACTTACAACACTCTTCTTAGTGCTTGTTCGCGGGATTCGAATTTGGATGGTGCAGTGAAGGTTTTTGAGGACATGGAAGCTCATCGTTGTCAGCCTGATTTGTGGACTTATAATGCCATGATTTCCGTCTATGGAAGATGTGGGCTTGCCGCGAAAGCTGAGAGTCTCTTCACGGAGCTGGAGCTTAAAGGTTATTTCCCTGATGCAGTGACATACAACTCTTTGCTCTATGCTTTTGCTAGAGAGAGAAATACGGAGAAGGTGAAGGAAGTGTATCAGGCAATGCAGAAAAAGGGCTTTGGGAAAGACGAGATGACTTATAACACGATCATTCACATGTATGGAAAGCAGGGGCAACTTGATCTTGCGCTACAGCTTTATAAGGACATGAAAGGTTTGTCGGGTAGAAACCCTGATGCTATCACTTACACAGTTTTGATAGATTCACTTGGAAAAGCAAACAGAACCGTGGAAGCCGCAGCTTTAATGTCTGAGATGCTTGATGTTGGGATCAAACCTACTTTGCAGACCTACAGTGCTCTCATCTGCGGTTATGCCAAGGCGGGGAAACGAGAGGAGGCTGAAGATACTTTCAGTTGCATGTTGCGGTCAGGGACTAAACCTGATAATTTAGCGTATTCAGTCATGTTGGATGTATTACTACGAGGCAACGAGACAAAAAAGGCGTGGGCTTTATATCGCGATATGATTTCGGATGGTCATACACCGACTAACAATCTGTATGAGTTGATGATACTTGAACTTATGAAGGCAAATAGGGCAGAAGACATTCAGAAAACCATCAGAGATATGGAAGAATTGGTTGGCATGAACCCACTAGAGATTTCCTCTGTTCTTGTTAAGGGCGAATGCTTTGATCTTGCTGCTAGACAGTTGAAAGTGGCCATTACCAATGGCTATGAACTGCAAAAGGACACTCTTTTGTCTATCCTGGGTTCCTACAGTTCATCAGGCAGGCATTCAGAAGCATGTGAGTTACTTGAGTTTTTGAAAGAACATGCCAGTGGATCTAAGCGGCTTATAAATGAAGCACTAATTGTACTACATTGCAAGGTTAACAATATAATTGCTGCGCTAGAAGAATACTTCTCTGGTGCATGTGTTCATGGATGGAGTTCTGGCAGTTCCACCATGTATAAATCGTTATTACACTGCTGTGTAGCGAATGAATATTACGCTGAAGCTTCTCAAGTTTTCTCTGACCTGAGACTATCTGGCTTCGAAGCTTCAGAAAGTGTTTGTAGAAGCATGGTTGCTGTGTATTGTAAGCTTGGCTTTCCAGAGACGGCTCACCAAGTGGTTACTCAGGCTGAGACGAAAGGCTTCCACTTTGCTTGTTCGCCTATGTATACAGATATCATTGAGGCTTATGGAAAACTAAAGCTGTGGCAGAAAGCAGAGAGTGTGGTTGGCAACTTAAGACAAAGTGGACGAACCCCTGATCTGAAGACTTGGAACAGTTTGATGACGGCTTATGCTGAGTGTGGCTGTTACGAGCGGGCAAGAGCTATATTTAACACTATGATGAGAGATGGCCCGTCTCCAACTGTTGAATCCATTAACATTCTGTTGCATTCTTTGTGTGTTGATGGTAGGCTTGAGGAGCTATACGTTGCTGTTGAAGAATTGCAAGATATGGGCTTTAAGATTAGCAAAAGCTCCATTCTTTTGATGCTTGACGCATTTGCCCGAGCTGGAAATATCTTTGAGGTAAAGAAGATATATAATAGCATGAAGGCTGCTGGTTACTTGCCCACAAATCGCCTGTATAGGATGATGATTGAGCTTTTGTGCAAAGGGAAACGAGTCAGAGATGCTGAAGTTATGGTTTCTGAAATGGAAGAAGCTGGCTTCACGGTCGAGCTCGCTATATGGAATTCCATGCTGAAGATGTATACGGCTATCGAGGATTACAAAAAGACTGTTCAAGTGTACCAGAGGATAAAAGAAACTGGACTGGAACCAGATGAGACCACTTACAATACTCTGATTATAATGTATTGTAGAGACAGACGACCCGATGAAGGGTACTTGCTTATGCAGCAAATGAGAAATATCGGTCTGGACCCAAAACTGGACACGTACAAGAGCTTGATCTCTGCTTTTGGTAAGCAAAAATGCCTAGAACAAGCTGAACAACTGTTTGAGGAGCTTCTCTCCAAGGGTTATAAACTAGACCGTTCATTTTACCACACAATGATGAAAATATCCCGAGATTCTGGGAACGACTCTAAGCCAGAGAAGCTGTTGAAAATGATGAAGAGTGCGGGAATAGAGCCAACACTTGCTACAATGCATCTGCTGATGGTCTCATATAGTTCTTCAGGAAAACCCCAAGAAGCTGAAAAAGTTCTGAGTGACCTGAAAGAAACAGACGTGGAACTGACAACTCTGCCTTACAGTTCAGTTATTGATGCTTACCTCCGGAGCAAAGATTATAACAGTGGAATAGAAAGGCTCGTGGAAATGAAGAGAGAGGGCCTGGACCCAGACCACAGGATATGGACTTGCTTTGTTAGGGCGGCGAGTTTCGCCAAGGAAAAAAGCGAAGTCATGTTGCTGCTGAAAGCTCTTCAAGATATTGGTTTTGATCTTCCTATGAGGTATGCATTCCAAGTTTCCGTACAGACCATTTTGAATTCAATCATGGATGATCTGCTCCCTTATTTAAAGTGTATCTATCTCCGTTAGCCATGTTTGGCGGAATCCTTAATACTCCCTAAAATGGTTCATGGTTTTACTGATTCTTATGTTTTTCCCCCGGTTTTAATGATTCCTACCAGGCTATTAGCTGAAAGACCTGGGTTGCTAGTTTCAGAGGTGGATGGATGGTTCGAGAAACTGAAACCCATAGAAGACAATGCTGCTCTCAATTTTGCCAATGCTCTTTTGAATCTTCTCTGGGCGTTTGAGCTCAGAGCTACTGCATCATGGGTATTCCAATTGGCAATCAAAAGGGGTATCTTTAGTCTTGATGTTTTTAGGTTAGTCCTGTTTTACATAAGTCGTCTGTTATGGAAAGCTCGCGCTTGTACTAGTCAAAACTTGTTTAGTGCAAACGCGTAGGTGTGATTTTATGTTTGGTTGTGATTTTCAGGGTGGCGGACAAGGACTGGGGTGCTGATTTTAGAAAATTATCGGGAGGTGCAGCGCTTGTTGCACTTACACTGTGGCTTGACCACATGCAGGCAATTCATCTCTTTCTCCTCGCTCGATATCTCTGCATCTTCACATCAAATCGCAGATATATCATTGAAGAACTTCAGACGATTATTCTCATATTCACCAATTACCCTCAACCTCTTCTTGACATTTCTTCTCCCATTTCAGGATGCATCACTTGAAGGGTACCCAGAATCTCCAAAGTCGGTAGTCTTAATCACAGGGACCGCAGAATACAACGGTATATCCCTGGACAAAACGCTGAAGGCGTGTCTTTGGGAGATGGGATCTCCTTTTCTTCCCTGCAAGACGAGAACCGGACTCCTAGTTGCGAAAGCTCACTCTCTCAGAATGTGGCTGAAGGACTCGCCATTCTGCTTCGACTTGGAACTGAAAGATTCAGTGTCTTTGCCGGAATCAAGCTCGATGGAGCTGATCGACGGGTGTTTTATGAGACGCGGCCTTGTTCCTGCGTTTAACCACATCAAAGAGAGACTTGGTGGGTTTGTGTCACCAAAGAAGTTTTCGAGACTGGCTTTGCTACCAGATGAGATGAGAGAACGAGTGATAAAGACAGATATAGAAGGACACAGACAGAAGCTAGAGAAGATGAGGAAGAAGAATAAAGGAAATGAAATGGATGGTGTCAACACTCGAAG
The DNA here is from genome assembly GCA_000411075.1 of Sisymbrium irio. Lineage (NCBI taxonomy): Eukaryota > Viridiplantae > Streptophyta > Magnoliopsida > Brassicales > Brassicaceae > Sisymbrium > Sisymbrium irio. The sequence goes on along the minus strand of KE153722.1, from coordinate 161,765 downwards.
GAAGTTCATTAGAAGTAGGTAATGTCATGATGTTGTACTCACATATATAGACACAACACCACGAGTGATTATTGTATACAGTTTTGATTTTTTTTTCTCCCCTCTGGATACTAATCAGAAAAAGTAGTTTCATGTGTATATGTTCTTTATTTACTTGTGTTAGAAAAATGTGTTATTATGTACTCGATTAATCTTTGTACCAGTAGATTTCACGAAAATTTCTTCGTTGTTAAACTCACGGAAACTATAGGTTTTCTATACAAAATTTTCAAGAGCAACAAAGAAAACTAATTTGGTGCATCTTGGTTCTCGAAAGGAACTATTGCAGACACTTTCCTTCTTCTAGGCTTAAGTTTCTTGACACCAGCTATGACTTCAGAGCAGTTGGTGGTCACGGTGCTGTTGTTCGATGTTTCTGCAACACTTTTGCGTCTTCGTCTTTGTTTCTCCTTTACAGTGTCTTGATTCTCGCTATGCCATTCCAAAGACCTAACCTCTCCTCCATTGTTTTCATCATTTTCACAGACAGACTCATTCTCTTGTCTACATACAGCTCCTGAGCATCTTTCTAATCCTTTTCTCCTCCTTTTTGGTTGTCTCTCTGTAGCAGCAGCACAAGATGCCTCGCTCTCGCATCCTCCATTTGATATCTTCGGCCTAAATAAACAAAGAAGGTGAATTTAGATTCACAAAAACAGTGTGAGTATGTATGAGGAATAGTCGACTAACTTACCTTGCTTTGCGTTTCTTCTTAGGGGATACAATTTCGGGTTCTGGCTCAAAAGATATCTCGGGTAGTGCCAGAAAATCGCCTGCAAGAAGAGCAGGACGTTCTGATTCCCGATCAACAAAATTACCTACAATAGCTTCTTTTCGTAACCTTGTAGCTTCTTGAAGAAGAGGCACTTGGTGAGGATATAAACTCATCCATCTCCTCCGGCATTGACTATCAGTACGACGAGGCACCTCTGAAGCGATTTTGGACCAGTTACCAATTACATGTTCTGTAATTGCTTCTCTCAACTTTGCATCTTCTTCCTTGGTCCACTTCCCACGATTTACATTGGGATCTAAACAATTTGCCCATCTCTCTCGACATTGAGTAGGGGTCCGTCCAGGAACAAAGTGCGCAATTTTATGCCAGTTTTGAGCTCCAAAGAGTGTCACAGCTACTGTCAAACGTTTGTCTTCCTCTGAGCTAAATTTCCCTACCCTCTTTCTGGTAGGGTGAAGCGACTTTTTCCATCTGAAAGTATAGAGAAGAAGAGATTAAGATCAACAATTTAGCTAAGTACATGAATTCAGACAGAAACGAGAATCACAAAATGACAGGAAAATAACCTGTAACCCATTCTAAATCCTACATGATTATCATCAATAACTGCATATTAAGGTAATACCACATCGATTAAACATGGACCTGATGTGTGGGTTTATAAACCCTGTCGACTATTTTACCAAATAAACTAGCTCTTGCGAGAATTTGATTGGACTACAATAAATTTGATTAATATCGTTTGGTAGATGGAAGGGAAGAGGCTACGGCTTTAATTTCGTGCACAAAACTGCTAAGTAAAGTGCGGAATCTCTAGATGTATCTAAGTAATATATAGAAATAAGTGAATGTAGAAGATAATCACTGACCTGTTAGAGCACTGAGTTCCAGCTCGTCCTTCTAATGCATTTGCAACAGCCTGCCAGTTTTTTTCGCCAAACAATTCCACTGCGGAGCGGAGTTGGTCATCTTCCTCTGCAGTCCATTCTTTTCTTAATATATCTGCATTTAAGCTTCTCTGATATCGAGCCAAACATTGGAATGGGGTCCTATTTGTGCCTAGTGACACCGCAATAACAAGCCAATCCGTAAAACCGTTTTCTTGGATAATTAAGCGCAGGTTATTTTCCTCTTCTGCAGTCCACGGACTGTGATTGATTAATGGATCTTCCGAGCTCATCCAACTACAACACAAAATTACGAAACCAATCAAATTCTCAAACGAAGAGAATATAAGTATATAGAATGTGAATCTCTATACGACTGAAAGCTGAATTATCTTACTTAAACTAGAGATGGAACTTACCGAGCTTCACATTCTGCAGCAGAACGGTCCTTGAAGTATAATGAGGCCAACTGATCCCAATTAACTTTCGGAAGAAACTGCCGAATCATCTCTGGTGTGATCTCAAGATTTTTGATCGACTCGTTAATGGTGTCTATATGATCTGTAGATCCTTGGAAGTCACTGTAAAGAAATACTGACAGTCAATTCTTTCAAAAATTTAGAACGGGAAACTTAACTAATTCTACATCTGAATAGATCTTAAGTAGCAAGTATAAGAGTACTAGGCACCAGGGTATAATAGGCAACACTTTAGAAGAGGAAGAGCAAGTAGTACCTGGACCGTTCAATAGCTTCATTGAGTAGTGTTTCTTGAACTTGTTGTATTAGACCTTTTGCAAGATTTTCATTCTCCTCCTTAGACCAACTTCTGCGATCAACTGAAACTGGATATTTCTTTAGTGACATCTTGTAATTTGCAACACAAGGATTTTCCGGTGGACCAAACGTCAAAGGAGATATCTTCTTATCATTATCCTACAAGAAAAACACAGAATTTAAGAAAAGGAACATATTTTTCATCAGGGTCAAATAGAAAACAGCCGAAACAGTACTTTTTTAAGGACTATAAAACTGCAGAGGCAACTAGATCAAAGAGCGTTACCTCGGAGCTATCACAAGGCCTACATTTTCGTGTGGAGATTAATTGGACACGAGGATCTTTCCCCTGAGAAAGTGCCTGTTTAGTTATTCTCTTGCAAGAAGCTTGAAAGTCCTTTACAATCTTAACATTTTTCTGGAGTTTCTCGTTCTGCTCGATTTTTGCTTCAATTTCGGTCAGTTTCTTTCGAAGGAATTTCTGATACGCCCTGTTCCTCCTGATTGCATCAACAAAGGCTTGTGCAGATTCAGGGAAACTTGAGCTCGCAGGTGGGAGAAGAGATGATTGGGATGTCTGATCAAAAGGTACAATGGCAGTGTTCTGATGTAAATCAACAGAATGGCCAGCTTCTGATCCCTCTGAATGTGACAATGTGACAACTGATCTGCCGTGATCTGGAAAGCTTTCACAAGTATTAGATCTACTCAATATTTCGCTTGAAGTTTCATTGTCCGAGGCAAGTACCTGCTTTTTCTTCCCGGGAGAATCATTCTTAAAAGCTTCATCTGGATCTGCAGAACAAAAAGACAGTAAGAAGTTACCACTAAAGCATAAGCATATTTTACAAAGAAAAACTCAAAGCAAGAAGACACGCAAAACTAGATTCCCGCATCATAAATTTCGACGCTTTCCAACTCATATTAACAATCAAACATACGAAGAGAGAGAGAGCTTCAACCGTTTTCCATCAGGACACAAGTACAGATAAGCATAAAGGGACTGTTAATCGCAAATCACACAGTGAACGTAGCTTCTAATTAGAGCCTAACAACTAGCTTCCCATTAGTGTAATCGACGAGAACCGAATTAATCTTACCAATCACAAAACTTTTTTAACCACCTGAAGCATTTGCAGAACCAACGAATCAGTGAATAAAGCCCAAATAGCAAAGAAACAAAAGTATGAAGATATCATCACATTGAGCTCACCGAAATTTGCATAAGCAGAGAATCGCCTACGAATAGCACGAAGGGTTTCAAAAGAATTATCATCGTCGTCGTCGGATAGTGTCATGTGAGGAAGGCACCCAGCCGTGGGAAATGTCAATTGGCCCTTAAGACTCCGAAGCAACTCGAACTCGAAGTCGTCATCACTCTCCGAATCCAAAGGCAGTGATAAACCAATGGCAGGTCCACTTGTCAGTTCCGTCGAAGGAGCTAATTGGCTCTTGAGGCTTATAAGCCTCTCGAAGTCCTCTTCGTTCTCCGAATCCACCGGTATCCCTCCGCCGCCTCCTCCTCCTCCATCCGGTTCAACAGAACCGGATTTGGCAATAACCTCATGGGAATTGGGCTCGGAGACTATACATGCGCGTCTTAAGTCATCGAGATCTTCGCCGATGTCGTCTTCTTCTTCATCTTCATCTTCTTCTTCGTCATCAGCCTCGTACAAGCTTTCGCGATTCATCAAAGAGAGAAAACGTCTATAGGGGAGAGAGAGAGAGAAGTCAATTAACCGAAAAAATGCAAAGCAAAACGGCTGCAATTGAGAGGTTTATGGCTCCTTTGCGCGCTGTGAGGGAGAAGAAGAAGAAGAAAGGTTAACTCTTTTGTGTCTTCTAAAATTGAAGGTTTGCTTCCTTTTAATGGGTCTCAACAATTTAACATGGCGGCATATAAAACAGACTGATCGAATCGGATCGGGTCGGGTCGAAAGCCTTTTACTAGTGGGCATAGGCCCATAAATTCGAATCTCAGAATTACCAATCACAGAAACTTGGATTAGAAACCGGTTAGGTTGCATTGAATATGTTTTTCTCAAACATTTTTTTTTTCAAACATTTTAATATGGTTTTTTTTATGTTTAATGTTTTGTTATCTATATGTACGTTTCCAAAACATTTATATGTTTCTTAACATTTTAAGATAATCAGTTTCTGCATTTTCACACGTTTCATTCTGCCAACCTCTTTCAGTTTCCATGCACACAGCTTACATTAACGCTAACATTAACGCTAACATTAAGAGTCGAAGCTCACAAAATAAACTGGTTAATGTGGTTTCTTCGGTTTCGGGTGACCCTAACCATAACCAAATCCGAACCAGGACCGAATCAAACTACACATAACATTAGTCTAAGGCTCTAACTGTAAGCCATACATACTTATTATTATTAGCAGATGAATATAAACATAGAAGGACTGGGACATTTCAGCAGAGGTTGGTGTCGAAGCTGAGACTGATGCCCATACTGAATAGCTCCTGATACAGAAGCTTAGCTCCATACGGCACATTTACCATAACCACATCGTCCGGAGACTCGCATAGCCTGCAGTATGGACCTCTGATCTTTCGTCCGCTGCTTGCCATCCTCTCGATCACATTGGCAACGCGTTTACAGCTCCTGCAAATGTACATCTGTGACGAATCACTTAGAGTGAAGAGACGCTCGTGCAAGTTAGCTGAAGCACCGTGAGCAATTAGGCAGTCTCGCTCCATTTCTCCAAACTTGATTCCGCCAAACCGCTTTCTGTCTGCAACTGGCTGGCGGGTGAGAGGGTGTACTGGTCCGGTGTTCCTGAATTTGACTTTGTCCTCTGACATGTGGACAAGCCGCTGGTAGAAAGTTGGGCCCATGAATATGAGTGAACGCATCATTTCTCCTGATCTTCCGTTGTAGACCCTTTCGTTTCCCCATCTTGAAAAGCCAGCCCTGACCACCAACCAAATGTTTACAATCGGTAATCAATCACAGGAGTCAAGAATCAACAATAATCTAAGAAAAATGTTCAATGAATCATCACATAATCACAGGGCACGCATGTTTCCTCTAGCAACTATTCTGGTTCATAGCTTTTGATCCCGTTTTTGTGTACTCTCTAGAGGTTTTTCAGGCACAAAATATATTTAAAAAAAATAGAAAGAATTAAGTCAACCAGTGATGAGTGAACATCTAAACTTCTTAAGATTCTAGTCTTTCAGAGATAGTGCACATCATAAAAGTCTTTTAGGTCTCCTAGGTAAACGAAACCAATATTGACTATGTGATGTTTCAGTCTTATACGGTTCTCAAATTAGCAGTCATTTGAACTCCACAACACCGATGTCCAAACGTTTTTAAACCTGTCCCGAATAACGAATATCATGCCTTTCAACTTCCTAAAAAGCAAATGTCGATCAGTTATATAGCACACTTACTCCCCTCTACTCATTGTAAGCATCAAACCCTGTACTGTTTCAGTCATTTTTTCAATTTTCTATATCGATTGGTTAAAACCAAGTGACAGTGTGAAAAAAGTACCTGTGAAGCTGGTCGGTTATTTCACTGACAGTGGGAGTGGAGAAAGGAGTGGCATGGCGTTTCACTTTGGCGTATGCTTCAGACTTGCCCTCCTTCTTTTGCATCGGACAAGCAATTCCTTTGGAGAGAGCAGCTTCCAAGAGTTGGCCCGGAGTTTGCCGTGACGGGAAAGCGTGCGGGTTAATCACGATATCAGGAACTATGCCTTGCGTCGTGAAAGGGAAATTCTCCTGCTCCTCTATATAGCCTAAAACACCCTTCTGGCCATGCATACTGGAAAATTTATCTCCAAGACACGGAGAGCGAACCTGCAACATTTATAAGATAGATCAAAGGAAACACTCAATTAACTCAAATCGATGATACCTGAAAGACAACTCACTTCAGTATGATCTGGAACTTACCTGTCTCAGAGAAACAGCAGCAAAATTCTTCCCATCGTCATTAGATGATAATACCACTTTCTGCACTATCCCTCTCTCTGTGTGCTTCAATTTTACACTGTGATCAGTCCCAGACTCGGTACATCTGCCAATGACAATATCGCCACTGTGCATATTAGCACCAATAAAAGGGAGCCCGTCATCATCCAAGCTGTCTACCCTGCCAATTTTGCTGGGTGTCTTTCCAAATTGAACAATCTCATCCATCTTCTTCCTCTTCTCCGAGTCTTTACTGTCAACGTCTGCTTTGTAGCTCCTGATCTGTTCTGAACGGAACATACCACGTTCAAGTGAAGCCTTATTCATGACAATGGAATCCTCTTGGTTGTACCCAAGATGAACATTCACCGCAACTATTGCGTTCTGTCCATTAAACAGCACTTCCTTTTGGAGACATTCTGACGCCAGTGTCTTGAAAAGTGGCTTCTGCGGATAAAACAGCTGCTGGGAAAGCGTATCACAGCGGATGTTAGGGTTCGTTGATGAGAACCCAATGGCTTGTTGGCAATGCTTCTGGGACTGGTAGAGAACTCTCCTACCATGATCATGATTAGCAAACGGGACAATTGCACAGCTCACACCCAACAGGAAGGACAAGTCCAACTCGCAGTGCGTGAAACTCTTCTGTTCCTTCAGAAGCTGTTTGATTCCCCATGCGGTGGTACAGTCTTCTTCTTCCTCTATCCCGATCAGCTCGAGAATCCCTTGGTCAAGAAGATGCTCAAAGCTGTACTGCGGTGGTTTACTTTGCTTCAACTTGTGGAGATTTTCCACAACCAAGAGAGGTCGGAGTAGTCTGCCAGCGTCAGTAAAAATTCTCACCTCCTTGTCATCTTTATCTCTCTTAATTTCCATCTGCAAAGAACGTTGCGATATGAATTATAATGATATACGATGACGTAGAGACATTTGTGAAGCAAAATAAGATCCATATTAAATACTACGCAACGCAAGATATCAGAATGACACAAGAAATTTGTTATGACAGAAGATACCTGACGAGGTAATTCACTTTGACGCCGCCTGCTTTTCAACTCCGCAACAAATTTTTCAGACTCTGAGCATACTCCAACCCAGTCTCCATTGAGAAGAACTTTTTGTTTCCCACATAGTGGTGTATTGGTATCGTCAACCAGCTCTTCCATTCCACAATCAAAGAGTGTTTCCACCACAGGCTCCAAAATTTGAGTGCTTACAAGTCCAAGGAGAGACAGATTCTTCACAAGACCACAATTTTCGCCATCTGGGGTTGACAAAAAGCATACTCTGCCCCAGTGAGAGGGATGCCTGTTGCATACATAGAAACAATGCAGTCACATTTCAATTTTTTTTAAGTCATAAGCGCAATGTTAAGTTCCCAACACGGTTCAATTATTTCACAGCTCATAGTAAAATGTAACTAAAATGAATTTTCTCATTGTCGACATCAAGAAAAATTCACAAGATAGAGTGACTAAGGGAAAAAGAACAAGACAGACGGTGTCATAATTACTTGATATCAGTATAGTCTATACGAAATCAGTGTCGGGTTAAGAACAGATAGGACATGCAGAAAACAGTGGTCATTATCATAACTAAATGATATAGGTTAATACAAATAAAACAGACTAAAGACATGTAAACCTGAGTAAATGCAGACCAGGCATATGCTTATATTTCAAACAAACCAGGGGTGGTGTAAATTTCACTTACGGATATCTAGCATCTCCAACTTTGCCGGTATACAGGACTTGCTGCCGCGTTCTCCTCAGATCAATCAAAGTCTGCAGTGGATTTGCGCGGCCCAGATTAGCTACAACACCTGAAACTCTTTCCATCTTCCTGAAAGGATGAGACCATGCTCCAGTGGAGAAGGCTCTACTAAGCCCATTTGTGATAATGGAAGCATCCAAATAGTGCTCAATAGGCTTCAAATCGCCATCGCCCGTGAGGTGTCTCTGCATGGCCTTGGTCATTGTTCTTCTAGCGTGTGCCAGGTGCACCCTTATCTCCCTTTCCAACAGCTCTCCAGCTAGTTCGATCCTCTTGTTCCTAAAGTTGTCTCTATTCTCACATTTTCTTTTCCCAGCATATGCCCTAAAAAGGCAGTTCACCATATAGCCAAGGAATCGTGCTTTCTGCTTCAAACTTTTGAGGCCTGGAAACAAATAGAGACTTAGGCAGTCATCCACACTTTCTCCAGGTGGGAACTTTGTGCTTTTAATCTGCTGTTCAACATATGCTTGAGCATTTTTCCCATGGCGAAAAGCTTCGCAGACTGAATCAGCTTCGTGGATCGAAGCTATGATACTGTTGGTAATGCTTGTATCCTCACCATCAAAAGCAATCAGATCAATGGCCTCTTTGTCTGACGCCACGCCCAGCGCAAAGAAGAGGACCCAGACTGGGATCTCAGTTGACAAGAAGTACACTGTCAGTACTCTCTCCCTTCTCTTATAGTCTTCTGCTTTCTGATTCTCTGAGAGGCGAACAATGAACCTATTTCGTTTAGTTTCCGACCTGTAGGAGACAGTCCATGGTGAATTAGAAATCCAAAGTCTCTTTGTGCACATCTGTTCTTGAGCAATAAAGACCTGCAAAACATAATTCTTCATGTCAGGAACTTCCGAACTTATATAACAGCTTGGCTATACTTTTCCAGTCTATATATATATATGAATGAAAGAAAGTAATTCCAATGTCAGCAGTTCAAACAGTTCAGGCGAATAAGTGTGCATACGTAGAACTTCATGCGAATAACGCATAATCCAGCCACTAAGCTATACACTAAAATAGTTCAAAATAGAAATCGCATGACAGTGGATATGCCAAACTGGTGTAACTCACCTTCTCAGCCCCCTTTATCACAAAATATCCACCCTGATCAAAGGCACATTCCCCCTTTTTGTAGTTTCCCCCATTCTTTCCGTTCTCCGCTGTGTTGCAAAGGACAGATTTCACCATCACGGGTATCCTACCAATGGGGATGTCCTGCGTTTTCTTAGATAATATCTGCTTCTCGACGTATTCGTCTTGTCCCGTCTTGAACTTGTCTCTTTTAACAACTTTTTTAACGAACACCTAATGAAGAGTCGGTTATACAACAAAATATCCCGTAATAAGAATAAGATACAATGACACCAAATCAGAAACTTCATCAAAAGTTTGCCAAATAAGAACCATTTCATACAATCATGAAGCCCACAATTAAAGCAGGAAGTGACGGAGATGGAGTAAAACTAAATAAACAAATAAATCCCACGCTGTTTCCCGTTATATTTCATACCATACGTTACTTAACTCTTGAAAACTGACTACATAGACACGATATGCTGTTATTGCAATATGCAGAAGGAAAAAAAGGTGAAACCTTTCCGGTTTTTCACACAAGAGCAATCATTCTCCTTAACTTCAATACAACAAAGATTTAGTTAATTTCCTTACCTCAACTTCGACATTAATCTTCATCCTAGCCGAGTATGTCATGTTCTGAAGCCTAGAATGCCATGGGAGAAACTCAAGCTCCTTATCATCGGTATAGAAAGTAGGCTTCTCGATGCTGACTTCTCCGAACTTGACAGTAGCGTACCTCCACTCATGGTCCTTGTTCTTCGTCGGATCAAAAGAAGGCTCCACGATCATCTCACCGAAAGATTGAAACACGTTCTGAAGCCCGTGCTGAACGAAGAAGTTGTAGGAGTTGAGCTGATGACTGATGAGTCCATACTCTTCAAAGAAGGAGGTAGCTGCTTTCTTACAGAAGCTCTGGAGAAAAGGCTCTCCTAAATCACACAAATCGATCTCAGCAGCAGCCTCAATATCTTCAAAGCCTATCTCGTCGATATCCATCTCTGTCATCACTTATATACCGAGAATCTAAAACAACAAAAACCCCAAAAACGAAGACAGGGAAATGATTAAGCGAGTCGATAAACCCATGAACTACGCACATGCATGTCTCGATCGATGGTGCAATCAAAGTTTTCATCTTTGCCGAAAACATAACCCAAAAGCGGAATTTCGGAAATTTCGAAGCTTGAAAAAGGAGAGAATCAAAGCGTCGTGAGTACCTTAGAGAAGAGAGTCGGGAAACGAGGGGTGTTAAACCGGCGGTGGCAGGGGAGAGGAAACGTCGCGGCGAAAATGGTGGAAAATGCGGATAAAAACCCTTCCTTTAAGTTGAGAGCGAAAGAGTAGACGGAGGGACGAGTGAGTGAGTGAGTGAGGGAGGGAGGAGGAGACAAGAGTGTCGCTTTTGAGTCTTGAAAAGACAGGTCTGCCCCTACTGTTGTTCTCGTGTTTGTGCGCTTAGACCAGTTCCAGGATGAAGGTATATTTGTTAATTTTACGAACTAGCTTAGTACCTATCATCTTTCACTTAACCAAATAGCTATCAAAATCCTATCATCATCTTTCACTTAACCAAATAAGATGAAAAATTGGTTCATCAATAGTTGATAAAAGTTACAAAAATGTTACATTTTCTTATCATCTCTTTTTGTGTCAAAGAATATTTCTGTTAAAAGCGTGGGAAATTTTTGATCGGAAATCTTTATTCATAAATTGCTGCTGTTTTTTTTAGATTTTAGTTAAAAACACGGAAATTATAAAACTGTAACCATTATATTTTATTAAGTCTCTCTCATCTTTCATTTAACCAAATAGCTATCATAATCATTCTATCATCATCTTTCACTTAACCAAATAAGATGAAAAATTGGTTCCTCAATATTTGATAAGGTTATAAAAATAAAAATGTTACATTTTTTATTATTTCCTTTTGTGTCAATTAATATTTCTGTTAAAAAAGCGCGAGAATCTTTTGATCGGGAATTTCTATTCATAAATTTCTGTTATTTTATATTAGATTTTAGTTAAAAACGCGGGAATTATAAAACTATAACCGTTATAGATTTGATAAATAAATATATATAATTATTATTTTTAAAAAATTAACTAACCAAATAAGATGAAAATAAGTTTATTAATACTTTATATGGTTATAAAATTTATTATATTATATTTTTATTATTTAGTCAGCTTTTCACAAACCTCTATTAAAAAATATATGCTTTAGTAGTTTTGGTTTAAAAATATGAGAATCATAAAGTTATAATTATTTTTTTATATGTGATAATTTATTTACCAAGTTATTAAAAAAATAACCGATAAATAGCAAGCTGCACTAATACAAATAATTAATAAAATTCATAAATATGAACATTTTATATTATATAGGAGTTTGAAAATTCTGAAAGTTGCAAGAGTGCAAATCACAAACTTATTGCTTAGTGAACCTTTTTTATTTGCGTTGAAATGTCAAAGGACCCAAGGTACACAATTCACCCCTTAAAATAGACAACAAATGACTGAAACGACCATTTAACGATCAATTCCAAACCTTAAAATCTAAATGCATTCATGGACACATTTGGGATCATTTGTTGGTTCGTTTCAGGAGCCGCTGAAACCATAGTGCAGACATCTTGGGGTACCTCTTCAAGGTTTTGTAATCAACATAGACGATCCCGAACCTATACAATTAAAATGGAAAAGAAGACATTACAACAAGACTTAATATCTTATATCTTCAGGGAAATATCATATATCAGCATAGATTTAATTAGCTAACTTGATTAGCGTACCTTGAAGTATATCCTGACAACCATTCAAAATTATCAAGCAAAGACCAAGCGAAATATCCAGTTACATTGGCTCCATCATCCACTGCTTTTTTAAGTTGAGTTAAGTAATCTCTATAATACTTGATTCTAGTTGTGTCATGTAGTCCTTGAGCTAAAGTAACGTTGCCTGGATCATCCATACCTATAAGATATATTCAAACATCAATAAAATTTCAACATTTCTATAAATCTTGAAATATAGAACAACATTGAGAAAAATTATGATTAGATATTTTTGTCATCCTTTAATACCATTTTCAGAGAGTATCATAGTTGGGTTGCCGTAACGTTCTTTTATGTACATCAAGGCCTTGTACATTCCCCATGGTACATCGTATAACCAATACGAGTATGCCTGCAGTGAATAGATTAATTTATAATTTATACACTAATTATTTAGGAAAATAATATCATAGGTAATTAACAAAAATCATGTATGGCTCACCCTTGGACCGATTGGCTTCCCCAACTTAGCAACTGCAAGCGTATAAATAAAAAAGGATTGTAAATAAATAAATAAACAAATCTTTACAGATTCATATCGAATGTTCCAAGAACTTACAGCTAAAACTTGCGTTCCAATCTTGTTGGTAACCCAACTCCTTAGGTATTGTGGAATTATGAGTATCTGACATGAAATAAGTTGTGTATTGGTTTATTCCCACAAAATCTATGGAACCTTTCACCATTTTCACTTCTTCCTCCGTGAATTTTGGAAGCCTCTCTTTCACGATATTCTGCATAGTCTTTGGATACTCTCCATATACTAATGGGTGGATAAACCTTCGAACATTATAACCAAAACAACAACAACAGAAAAGCATTCTTGTAAGCTCACAAAAAGAAGAAAAAAAAACTAACGGTAAAATATGAGGATTTCAGATGTTTAACAAAGTTTGAATATATACCATCCTATATGGAAGTCTCTTGCCCTTTGAGCTGCAAGATTATCTGCTTTACTCCTAGTAAGCGGCTCGTACCAAACGAAATCTAGTAGAATCCCAATTCTTCCCTTTTGTTTTTCCTATAAAAATCATTTCAAGTACTCGTAATTAGTTTGACAAAAGAGCCATAGAGACTAGATTTCACCAAGAAATTTAAGAAAGCGAAATTATAAGTAGTTGTTTAATTACTTGGTAATATTTGCGGTATCTTTGAGCCGCTGCTGCATGAGCCAAGATAAGGTGATGCGAAACAATGTATGGCTCAGTCGCGGAGTTTCCTTGTGTGCAATTTCCATATGTTTTAGAGCATCGACCAGGCGCGAAAATACCGTTATCATAACCTAAAGCAGCTACCACGCGCGGTTCGTTAAACGTCATCCAGTTTTTCACTCTATCTCCGAATAAGTTGAAACAAAACTCCGCGTAATCCGCAAAATCGTTCCTGCAAATTTGCATTAATCAAAGTTTGCAACATTTTTGTTCTGTTAATTTTGCATTTGAGACCAAAAAGAGTGTAGGTGCAGGCTGGTGCTTACACAACTTGTCTACCAAGCAAGCCTTTATATTTCTTTTCCAAAGCCAAAGGAAGATCGTAGTGGTACAGATTTGCATACGGTGTGATCCCTAAGCATTCAAATATATACGTTATATATTTTTTTTATCGAAATCAGTTGCATTTGAAACGATATAATTCTATACCTTTTTGGATCAAGTAATCGATCAATCTGTTGTAATAAGCAACTCCCTTCCAGTTGATTTTACCGGTTCCCTCTGCATTCGTAAAGATTGAAGTAGTCTATGAGTCTTGTTCTAAAATATAAACCATATATTGATTACTTATATATATAACATAGATATATAGTAGTACCAGGGAATATTCTGGACCATGAAATGGAAAATCTGTAAGCATCGAAGTTCAGCGTCTTCATCAAATCCACATCTTCCTGAAATGTGAAAATCAAAATAGAAATATAATGTGATTCAATAAAATATATTTGAATCTTTACGATTAGCAGTTTTAGTACCTTGTAACGGTGATATTGATCCACAGTTATTTCAGCCGTGGCATTCTTGGCGATAGTCCCTGATTTGTTTTGTTAAAAAGAAAAAGAAAAAAGTTATGTTTATGTCATAATTAATTAATCAATGCATGATTGATTATGTAACCCAAAAAAAACCCATGTTTGAATTGTAGATTACCAGGTATCTTAACGAAGGCGTCCCAAATGCTTGGGCCACGACCATCTTGATGCGTTTCGCCTTCGACCTGATAGGCTGACGTGGCGGTTCCGAACAAGAATCCCTTTGGGAAACTCTGCCTACTAAGACCGCCGGTGTTGAGTTCAAATTTCTCTCCGGTCGGTGAGGATTCGCTGGAGCAGAAAGAAGAGAGGAGGAGAATAAGGAGGAGAGACCACGGAGGTGCAGTGAGGTCTCCCATGGTGATGAGTGAGTTTTTGTCTGTTAATTTTGAGGATGATAAAATTTGGGTGTCTAAAGGATATTTATAGGCTTATTAAGCCTGATTTTGCATAAATACGAAAGGATGGAATCAGTGACTATTCACCAGTTGGATAAGACTATACGTTAAGTTTCAAAAATTTGGTTCTTAACATATCTAATGATTAATAACATATTTTAATTTTTGATGAATATATTTACACTATGATTACATTGCAAAAATTAAAATAAATCTAGACAGTGGATTTTCTCCAATTCAGACTGTTAAGACTTAGTAATGATATAACTAAAGAAAATCTAGAAAATTTGGTAAAAGATGTTAAAGAAGTAAGTGATTTTAAAAAATAGAACTCAGTACTTAATTTGATTTTTATTAACATTTTATCCCATAACATTTTTGTAGTATTCATCATGATGATGCATTGACTGCCAGTATTACATGATTTTTTTCCAAAAAATGATCATGCGCGTTGGAAATTGTAACTTATATGATCGACATATATTTGGTAAACAATATTATCTGCTATACCAATGAATTTCGAATATTTCCATCAACCAAAAACATTTACAAGAGTAGAAAACAAATTTAGAATAGAAACAGAGCAATGCAATAAAGAATCTATAAAGCAAGTAGGCGGCAAAGCCACTGGTCTAGGATTTTACCGAACCTTAAGCATCAATTATGTATCCAATAACTTTAACTTAAAAGTATACTATAAAGTCTAGAATATAACCATTATGAGTTTAAAGATCACAGGCCGAATATTCCGTCATGTATACGATATAAAAACTACAAATTGAGACACGTTTTTCGTCGTTATCCATTTTAATAACATTTCAAAAGTACGTTTTCAGTATATAACGAAAAGTCGAAAACAATACTCTAACAGTAGGTTTCAGACAATATTTGTTTATTTGTGCTGCAATGCAATGGGAATCATATTCGTAATCGAGTATTTTATTTGGATTTTCTCTTTCTTTAATTATTTTCAAAGAATAGTACAGGGATTACATAAATACTGTCCTTCTGCTCTTTTTGACATGTGCATTACTGTCTCTCTTTTTTTGTAACTAGCATTGTTGTATCTTCTAAGTTATGATCATGTAAGTTTTTACATAGCGGTGAGCCTGTGGCCAATATCCAAGCCATATTTGTCTCAAAAAAGGATTGAATTATCGTGCCCGGCCCACATTTTTAGAAAAGTCATCACGCGAACCGTAAAGCGCCAAAGCAAAAACGTGGACGCATTGAAGTCGACAAAGGCAAAATGGTCAAATCACAACCCATTAAGTTCAATCCTCGTGGATCCATAGACGGGACCATGGCCCCCACGCTCTTAGACATGCCCCCACAATCTTCACGTGAAAACGTACTCTTCCTATAACTCTTCACAGTCAAAGCACTAACGGCGAGTGAACTGACCATAACAACAACACTAAAGTTATTTAAAACATAATTACCTCTATTGTTAATTCTATACGCAAATGCAAACGCACAGAATTCAAGGAATGCCAGTTAGGATTGAAGTGTTGATTAATGTGATCAGATATACACTAAACAGCATGTGGCGTGACTCGTCTTTTCATAGGTTTTTTTTTGTGTCGCAGAGGATTACATCATAGTAGTCTAAAAAGCAACTTAGCATCGTATTAATATCATAGCATCTATAGTTTATCAAGATTCGTTTTTGGTTATTTACAACTTACAAGAACAGGTTTCTACAACAAACATAATTAAGGACGAAACCAGAAAGAGTAGTGATAATGATGCATTTTTAATTATTTTATTGGTATTTTTTGAATAGCATACTACATGTGTTCTTGAGAACGTTGGTGATGGTGATGAGAAAGTTTAGTGGAAAACACATACCCATACCAGAATAAAATTTCTTTCCGTTGAAATTTTTATATAATTAGCGTCGAAAATTCAAAGCAAGTTGTTACATATATCCAATCATGGACATATTATTCTCTTTGGTCCACTTTCAAAAGTTGTCTAAACCATAAAGCAGACATCTTGGGGTATCTCTTCAAGTCCTTATAATCAACGTACACAATTCCAAACCTAAACAAAACAAAACAAAAGCATTAGAACAACGCTAACATATCATCAGAAATAAACACATACTCAATATAGATTCATTAGTTAATTTATGCACCTTGAAGTATATCCAGATAACCATTCGAAATTATCTAGCAATGACCACGCAAAATATCCAGTTACATTGGCTCCATCGTCTACCGCCTTTTTAAGCTGCGTTAAGTAGTCTCCATAATACTTGATTCTTGTTGTGTCATTTACTCCTTGAGCTAGAGTAATGTTGCCCGGATCATCCATACCTATAAAGATTATATTCAAAACTTAACACTTCAACATTTCTATAGATCTTGGAAATATAACAAATTAAAGAAAGATATTGATGATTTTATTGTTAATACCATTTTCGGAGAGAATCATAGTTGGGTTGCCATAGTGTTCCTTAATGTACATCATGGCCTTGTACATTCCCCATGGTACGTTGTATAACCATTCCGAATATGCCTATATAAAATTAGTTTAATTCATAATCAAAACATTAAGTAATTAGAGGGACTTAAGAAAAACAAAATGAAATCATTACTCACCCTTGGACCAATTGGTTTACCATTCCTTGCAACTGCATGTATCGAGATTGAGATTTCTCAGTACGCACTTAATTCAAGAATGAACCAATTTTAATCTCGGTCCAACTCTAGATGATTACTCCAACACTAACATATTAAATAGCTATATATTGAAACAAGCGGACCCTAACTTATCTAACTGATAATATGTTCAAAATTATACAAGACGAGATCATTTGTCAACGAACGAATATATATGAACAAGAACTCACAGTTAAAAGCGACGTTCCAATCTTGTTGATAACCTAAATCCTTAGGTTTGGTGGTGAGATGTGGATCGGACATGAAATATGTCGTGTATTGGTTTATCCCCACAAAATCTATGGAACCTTTCACCATCTTCACTTCTTCCACCGTGAATTTTGGAAGCCTCTCCTTCACGATGTTCTGCATCGTCTTCGGATATTCTCCATATACTATTGGGTGAATGAACCTTTGAAAAATACCCATTAAAAAAGGAAATTTTTTATTGGCTTACCAAATTTTAACGGTACAACGAGTGTTAAACGTCCAAAAGCTTGAACCTTACCATCCGAGATGGAAGTCTCTTGCTCTTTGAGCAGCGTCATTGTCTACTTCACTACTTGTAAGAGGCTCAAACCAAACGAAATCAAGAAGAATACCAATCCTTCCCTTTTGTTTCTCCTGAGAATTTATCGGTTCGATATATAAACCATCATATATAGTTGAAGAGCCTAAAGTTATTGTACACACCTGATAATTTTGGCGGTACCTCTGGACGGCTAATGCGTGTGCCAAGATAAGGTGATGTGCAACAATGTAAGGCTCGGTCGCAGAGTTTCCTTCAGTGCAGTTTCCAAAGGCTTTAGAGCATCTAGCCGGTGCGAAAATACCGTTGTCATAACCTAAAGCAGCTACTACACGTGGCTCGTTGAATGTCATCCAGTTCTTCACTCTGTCTCCAAATGTCTTGAAACAAAACTCTGCGTAGTCCGCAAAATCTTCCCTGTAGATTGGCTCATTATATCGAAATATTGACAAAACTTTAAAGATCTTGCAGAAGAGACTAGAGAAAAGAAGATAATTATAGACTGGTGCTTACACTACTTGTTTACCAAGCAATCCTTGATACTTTTCTTCCAAAGCCAAAGGAAGATCGTAGTGGTACAGATTTGCATAAGGTGTGATACCTAAGCATTAATTTATTATTCGTGAGACAAAAAAAACACAATAATTATCTCATGTGTCTATATGAATATGTAATGAGTTTATATATGTACCTTTTTGGATCAAGTAATCGATCAATCTGTTGTAATAAGCAACTCCTTTCCAGTTGATTTTACCGGTTCCCTCTGCATCCATAAAGCTTGAAGTTATAAATCAACCTTAGTCTCTGATATACACAATGTGGTTATTTCATATATACGACAAAGTAATACCTGGAAATATTCTAGACCATGAAATGGAAAATCTATAGGCATCGAAGTTCAGTGTCTGCATCAAATCTACATCTTCCTGATATCATCATGAACATTGAACATTTTTAAGATTATTCGATAAATATCTATAAGATTAATGACTAGTAGTGGTGCCTACCTTGTAACGGTGATACTGGTCCACTGTTAACTCAGCCGTGGCATTGTTAACAATCTTCCCTGTGTGTTTTTTTCAATGACAAACCACAAGAAAAAGAAAACCGAAATGATTAGTTTTAAAAATTTAATTGAAATGGTACTTAAGGTGGATAATGATTATTAACCAGGGATCCTGACAAAGGCATCCCAGATGCTTGGGCCACGACCGTCTTGGTACGTCTCGCCTTCGACCTGATATGCTGACGTGGCGGTTCCGAACACGAACCCCTCCGGAAAACTTTTTCTGTTAAGATCACCGGTGTCCAATGGGACGACATCTCCTGATGGAGGTGAAGCTTTGCCGGAGCGGGAAGTAGAGAGGAGGAGGAGGAGAAAAAGAAACATGAGAGATCACTAAGGGACAAGATCAAGATGAGATTTGGAGAGGATCAATGTCGGGCTTTATAACAGTGTGATAGTGGATATTGATTAGTATTATTTTGTTAATAAGGTTGGTTAATTAACAACTATTGATCATACAATTAGTTGAAAATATTAAAAACTATACCGCACTTGAAAGTTATGCGACACCTTTTTCTTAACTAAAGTTTATGATAAACTACTTTAACTGCTACAAAATAAAATAAAATTTTGTATCATTCCAGGTTGAGAGAGACAAGCTTTTGTTTTCTGGACGTTCGCAGACTTACATAGAAATAATAATCCAATTATAAACTTGTATCGTGGGACATTTGAAAATACAAATTTTTGTAAATAAAAACTGGAAGGGGATCAAATAAATATCAGACCCCCCAAACATCATTCAAGAATCATTGAACAGGCAAGACAAGTCACAATCTCATCAAGTTCAAGTATCTATCAGTAATCTGACAACCAATAGATATATGACTCAACATCTCATTTTCACAAAATTCTGACAAAAAAGAAAGACGGTATTGTTTTTGACAAACATATGCAGACAAAAAGACTCGCACACACCAAAACAGACACGGCCAAACGGAAGATTTAAAGCCTTCAAAAGTAGTAAAAGCTTTTTCCAAAGAGACAAGATGAGCTTCCAGAGATCTTTGTAAAATTTACACCTCAGTTTCATTGAGGAGTTAACCTCCAAACCCGGATACAAGCATCTTCACCAGAACTCACAACATGGAAATCATCAGCAAAACCCAGACCATAAACTCCACCTAAATGAGCTCCTTTTATGGTCATGCGAGTGGAAGCAGGTTTGTCCACTTCATACACAATCACACAGGTGTCTAAGGATCCAGTAGCAACCATGGTACTATTTGGTGACCAAGCTAGGCAGTTTATGCGGGCGCTATGGTACAACATGTTCTTGAGTTTCACCTGTTTAAAAATGAGAAGATATAAGATCAATGTTTGTGTTCGATATTCATGGACAGGTTGTAAAGTAATCTTAGTTACCTCTCTGGAGACTCTGTCCCATACAACTGCTTCTCTGTTCAAATCAGCTGATGCAAACATAGAGAAATCTGGAGAGTAACGTATGACGCTGATGGCGCCTCTGTGTTTCTCAAGAACTGCTTCCTCCGTGAGGGAGTCACCGTCTATAGAATACAGACGGAGCTTACCGTCTTGACCACCGACAATGGCTTCAGTTCCATCAGGTGTTACGGCCAAAGCAGTGACAGTGAACCCAAGGTTGATGGTTGACACTACTTTCTCACCACGGAGAAACACAACTCCTGATTCAAAGGCCACCAGAAGGAGACCGGGTGAGAGTGGTGCAAGGCTTAGATCTTTTGGTTGGTTTCCAATGCCAACAGACTCTTCGTTTGTGCACTGATCGTCTTTATAAGAAATCCTGGATATCTGGAGAAATATTAAATAGTAAAAGAAACGCGAGTTAGTTGCTTAATCACCAATAACTGCCCTTATCACAACTCAAAACATATGGCCTTTCAATGATGGTTATTTAAATCTTAACCACAAGATTACTAGTAGACTCTCATGAATAATCTGAAGAAACCATACAAGCAATTTGAATATCTATGTTAAGTAATATCAGATCACTGGAATATGAAATAAACAAGACCACGATAAGCACCGAATAAAAAACCTTATTTAACTGTTTCGCCCTTAGAATCCCCTGAACATCAAAACTCAACATTGAAAAAATCAATTTGACAAGTCCCATGTGTGAAAACCAATTTACCTTATTGTCGAATCCAGATGTCACGATCTCTTCTTCGTGAGCAGCAAAGCACTTAATTTGAGAGTTTTCTGACCGGTGCAATTTACCGCAGAAACCACGGCCTAGCATCCACTTACATATCAGACCATCATAGCTACTAGATAGTATGTAGTCAGCATTTCCTTTGAGCACAGATAAGGAAGAGATGTTCTTCATATGTCCCGAAAATTGAAAAGGGGAGTTATCAAGATCATTTGCTGAGAATATGCTGATTGTACCACCTAGGGAAACAGTGACAATATGATCGTTCTGCCACAAACACCCGACAAGCATATCGTTCACTCCCCCTGATGATCCAGGACAAGTCAGTGTGGTCTGCAATGTTCCGTTACCATTATCCGAGATTTCCCATAGTTTAGCTGACTTGTCTGCCGATACAGTGAGGACCTGGTTGATGATTCAAACATATACAACAAGTGAGTACAGACGCAGAACCAACCATATTGTAATCGAGAGATCTAAAATATAGAAACTACATCAGTGAAACCACAGATATAGCTCATGCATCTGCAATTAATTTCAAAAGCTATCCCAATGACGCTAGTCAAGTCTAACGTAGTATGACGGAATCAGACAATGATTGAGAATATAGTACAACAAACAGACATAACTTAGTACCTGTTTGCCATCAGGACTCCAGCTAACCGCGTAAATGCTGCCTTTATGCCCATCGGCAGATGAGAGTTCTCCCAGTTTCTCACAAGTCTTTCCATCATATATGATTCCCCTTTTATCTGAACTTACAGTAATGAACTTACTTCCATCTGGTGCATACCTCACACAGTTGACAAAGTTGGAATGCTCTCTGTCCACCAATAAACAATAAGACACATGAACCTCGATTAACAAGGAATTAAAGGTAGAGAAGAATTTTGATCACTCTTTCTAATATCTGACCTGTTTGAGAGCTTGAACTTAAAAGGAGGACCTTCGTAGAAATTAACCAAAAAATCCTCCCCACAAGTTACGATGCGGAAGGGTCTGGTTGGCTTGAAAGCACAGCTAAGAACACGCCTAGAATGTCCATCAAACTCTCCCACATTCGATCCTGAATCCCACCTAACAGATTTTTAACATTTCCTTAGGCACTTCCAGTCAAACAAAACAAGACAGGCAATGAGTCAAGAAAATTCAATGTAGGAAGAAGAAAAGAATGTTCATTTCGATCTGATTCAGCAAATTCAATGCTATATTTAGACTGATCGATCGAAGTCAACGGAAACATGTCCGATCGAAATATCAATCCCTGAGATCAATTGAAATTCAACACATTTCATCTTCCTCGTTCGCTATACCAAAAAAAGCACAGATTTTTATATGAGCAGGAAGCAAAAGTCACTGCTTTTTACTTCATGGAAGAGAGAATGACAAGCAAGTAAGATCAAAATCATCTAAGCACTCACATGAAAGCACGAACAAGAGATTTTCCTTTGCCATCACCAGAAGCAACGATCCGCTGTCCATCAGCAGACCACTGGAGATCATCGATCCGACCAGCCAAAACCTTAAACTCTTTCTTCAACACATGATCGTTGTAAGCTCCCCAGATTCTAACAGTCCCCGAGACATCACCCGACGCGATCCACTCGCCGTTCGGGGAGTATCGCGCCACCGTAGCTGGGTAAGCATGCTCTCCATAGATAGAGACTTTCAAGGGATTGCTGAGGTCGAGGATCACGACGGATCGACCATTAGTGTAGAGGATGTTGTTGGACTTGGGGTCACCGGAGATCAGTATTCCCCGACCCCTCTCCGTCGACGGAACGCAGGCGTACGTTTCGGCAAGCTCCATCTCGTGGAGGAGGACTTTAGGGAGATTGGGTTTTTTTAGTGGTTTTGGGTTTTACGGGGATCGTCAAGGCAGAGCTAAAGAGAGAAGAAGGAGACCACACAGAGACAGACAAGGGAAGAAGGACGGTTTTGAGTCTTTTGAGTTTTGACATTTGCTCTTCATTTTAAAATTTCTTCTTTTTTTATTTAATTTTAAAAATATGAAATGTAATGATCATTGTCACACAGACATGTCTTCTCTCTCACCAAAGTAAAAGAAAAATCTGGCAAAAATGGATTAATTAATCACACAGAGAAGAATAAGTATGTCATTAGAGTTGATGGACAAGGTAAGGATAATGGACTTCAATTTTTCTTTTGACATAAACTATTTTTTTAGCACAAACTAATATGAATACATTGATTAGTCTATCAAATCACTGAAAATTATTTTAAACTTATTATAACTTGTATTCCACTTAAAATATGTAAATGCTGATAAGTTAGCATGTGTAATGTTAGAACTTTTAATTTTGAGATTTTTCGTGCGATTTTGATATCATCAAGATGGATAATAAATTTTTCTAAATTTTAATAATAATTTCGATACTATTTATTGAAAAAGAAAAACAATTTATATTCTTCTATTAGTCTAAAGAGTAGCCACAAAAAGTAAAAAATTAGAAGGGATAATTTGCAAATTGTCAATTTACCAAAATGTTATAATTCTTAATTTCTATTCCGGGAATATTTAAGGAAATTGAAAATAACTAAAATGTTTTAGTTATTTAACTTATTGACTACTTTACCCTCGTTAAACCTAAAGATCTTCCCTTACCTTTTCTCGTCGTAGAAAACAATCGTTGTCATTCTCGCTGTCGTCGTCGTCGTCCGCCTCTGCTCATTTTCCGCCTCTCTCCTCTGTAATTGATTCATTGAATCATCAAATAGTCATTTCCAGAAATCATCGTCGAATCATCTATCGTCAAAATCACCGTTACCGGAAATCGACTCGAATCAGCGTTTTCGGAAG
>KE153722.1:93510-136398 GCA_000411075.1 Sisymbrium irio | reverse complement strand
CAATAAATAACTAATATTATTTCTTCATGACCATTTTACGTTAAATAACTATTGATTAATCTAAGTATTAAGTATTTCTTTTATAAACATATAGGTCGGATAAATGATATAAAACAAAAATTATCTCAAGAAAAATAATATTATCATCATCGAGGAGCACTATAAATATTTTCTTGAGGTTCAAAAAGTTAAGGTTCATCTACAGATGTAATCATGTGTAATCATGTACGTATGTACGTGATTTTATATGCGATGCAAAAAGATAAACTCGAATCCTAACATAAGAAGATAAATATTTTGTAATGTTAATTTTAGAAATATTTAGAATATATTTTAATAAGATATTTTGTAGATCTAATTTTTATTTATTTTCTTAAAACAAATTTTAAAATGTTTGGATTATTTTATTAATTAAAATTAATAATTTAGAAAAATATTTAAATAAATAATTTGGTCATTTCACTCATCAATAAATATATATTTTTTTTAAAAGTGTATATTTAAAATTATAAACTAACTAAAAAGTAATTTTCCAAATTTCCTCAAATTAGAATCCATGTCACAACTGACAATAAAAATGGAATCCATGTCTGAATTTATATTTTCACCAGAATATATGAAACTAAACGGGCCATGGGCCAGTTATTTGAGCCCAGCCCAGCATTCTTTGCATTAATGTGGATCCAGTGAATCTTTTTACGAAACATTGATTGGAAAAGGTTTAAATCGCTTTTGGTCTCCTCAGCCTGCAACTGTAAGTCAACCTTCTTCGTCAACCTTTTCAAGTAGTCGGAACTTGTGGTCCAGTTTCTCTATCATCTCATCAATCTTCTTGCTTCTTTTCAGCTTGATGTTCCTAGGGATTTTTTTTGCTGTTGTTCACCAAACATGACTAAAGTGTTCAGTTTCGTTGGTCTCGCATCATTGTATCGTTAGCCAGATGCATCGGGCATTAGTAGATCTTTTCTAAATACACCTAAAATTCTATGGAATTTCGTTTGGAAAACATTTAGTGAAGGGAACATATCGATCGAGTTTTGAAAAAAAAGTATTATAAAAGAAGTGTATGAGAAAATAAAAATATCAGTTGTGGGGCTTCACATCTCTTGGTCGCATTATCAATTATAATATGTATAGTTTTTCCGTGGTTAGAGCGAAGATAAGGAAACATAAGAACAAAGCTGTCACAAGTCTCTGTCTCTCTCAAACCAGCCACACCCCCTCGTCCCCATCACTCACATGCCTTTCTCTATTATTCTTAATTTCTTATTGATAATATAGTCTATTTGATTGATTGCCTTGTTCTCAAATAATTTGATCTGAACGAAAGATATAGTTGGAAATTGTGAATCACAATTTTTAAAATTAATTGATGAAAACAATACGGTTTTTTTTATAACAAAATGGCTACAACAACAACAGCGACAACAAAAGCAAAACTAATTTACAAAGACACGAAGGCAATCCCCTCCTATCTCTTTTTCTCTCTAACTGAATTTTCACTTAACTTCTCTCAGCCAATCACGTAGTGCATGTCACAATCAAATCCAAACCCCACGTCAGCGTAAGTCACCACGAACCTAGCAAGACCAATGTGATGACGCTGTAAAGTAAGAAGTGGACCAAGTAGTGGGGCGGGTACTGAAATAAAGTTGACGAGCCGTTAGAGAATTCGGACGAGTCCACAGCTAAAGGCATGCCGTCACCGCCTAGAGCACATGACCGTGGCTCGCCGTTTTGGCTGAGCATGACGGCTCGGAGGACTGAAGTGACAGTGGGGAAGTAAGCCGTACGGTTCTTAGCGAGAAGCCAAGTGAGACCCATGAGAACACAGTCTTTGTTGTGCATCTTTGCTGTTCTGTTTCTGTCTTCTTTCGATGGGTTTCTCGTCCCTGATGTTTTCTTCGGGTTAAGCTGCAAAGAGAACAAAAACCGCAAAAG
This sequence comes from Sisymbrium irio, assembly GCA_000411075.1. Taxonomy (NCBI): domain Eukaryota; kingdom Viridiplantae; phylum Streptophyta; class Magnoliopsida; order Brassicales; family Brassicaceae; genus Sisymbrium; species Sisymbrium irio. The sequence continues at coordinate 134,457 of KE153722.1, read as the reverse complement.
TGCTTGTCTGTGTTAGTTAGGACTTGTTGCTATACTAATGATTTAAGGATGTTAGAAAGTAAGAAAGTAGACGATAGTGGCTAAAGCTTTTAGTTATGGTGGGTTGGTGATTAAGATGCACAAGAATGAAATCATATGATGAATCAAAGAAACGACGCGTGGGAATCACGGTATCTGTAAGCGCGTAGTATGTGTGTCAGACTAGTCAGATAGACAAAAGAACAAATAAAAGCTAAAGAACAAAACTTTTCCAAATTACCATCCGCCAAGGGTGATGCACACAGATCAGAAAAGAATCCTAGAACAAATGATTCCAAATCTTCTTCACTCACTCACTCATATAGTAAACCCTAATGTTTTAAATACCAAAGATCATTGTACGGTTGATCAACTTTGGATTAGACCTTAATTAGATAGTTTACTAGTTGATCTGTTCCACATTAATCATCCATAAAAACAGCATTGATCAATAAATCCAAAGAAAACACAGATGCTAAAACACCAAGATCATGAAAGGGCATCAGTAGATTATCTAAAGTTACTATATTTGCAGCACTAATGTGTTCTTTTTCAATCAAAATTCCATACGATCTCCTCAATGACAGCTTCTAACTGTGAATCAAAACAGAACACATCCTTAAGTTCTACCGGGAAGCTACTGAAATGTACCTTATAGAGGCTGTTCAAGCATTTGTTACAGCTACTCAGAGTAGAGAACCTATCGCCATTGTCGTGACTTCCACTCAAACAGTCAGTCTCTAACCGATCAACACTCTCGTCTCCAACGAGCCTCCCTTCTTCGTCGACACTAAACGCGTCGGAACAGCTCAAGTGATGCAATCTGATTCCGCAGTAGCAGTAAACGACGTCGCACGTATCGTTCGGCCTAGCCAGCTCAATCCCTCTCCTTCTCAGCGATTTCCCGAGTCCGTCAACGCAAGTCTCCGAGTCGTCGGGGAGCAGAGGCATGTCTTCCTCCGGCGTGGTGGCGGCGGAGGAGGAGGATGCGTTTCTAGAGGCGGCGGCGTTGGAGATGGAACGGCTGAGAGCAGTGGTTGAGTAAGCGGAGTAGAGCCACGCGCCTAGAACAGGGCAGCATTTTCCTCTGTGGAGCTTTTTACCGGTGCAGGCTGATTTGATTCCGTGGAAGAGGTCTTCAGGTAAGTCGAGTGGACAGCCGGAGAAGTCGGATTGCTCCGGGAAAGCGGGTATGGTGGCGGGTGGGGATGATTTGACTAAGAATGGCTGGACGGTGACCGGGTTCGGGTTTGGTGATACGGGTAATAGAATGGTGAAGAAGACGATGAGGGAAATGAAAGACGGCGCGTGTTGGAACATCGCTGGAAGCATGGAGACAGAGAACAAAGGAGTGTGAGAGAGTGGAAGAGTTGTGTAATAAAATATCGCAAATGGGATCTCAAAGACCAATTTAATAACTGTACTTTGGTTTTTTTTATTGGTTTTTGGTCATTTATAAATTTATTTTCCTACATTTGCATATATATAGGCTGTAATAATTCTTGTGGAGTTATATATGATATCTGTCTAAAGTTAAATTCCCAAATTTCTGATGCTTTCTTGTTATTGTTTGTGGATTTCCATTTTTTTCCGGTGCGTAGGATTATTGATAATAGAAACGTCTTTTTAACCGTAATCACATCCAGGTGAATTTTAGTTTATAAGAGACATTAAAGTATTAATATGAGTATAACCTAATTAGTGGAATCTTTTTATATGTGAATCACGGACGATTATTCTTCGCATTGAAACTTGAAAGACCAGAGGTGACTGACTGATCGACAGGTTCTGATTTTTTTTTATAATTCATAAACATAAGAGTTTGGAAGGATTCTTTTAGTTTTTTCTTGTAAAGTCTAACATACTTAGTTTTAATATGTAATCTGCATAATCGACAAAATTAACACGATGCTATTTTTTTTTTTATTGAATAAACTATAAGACATACAAAACTAGTATGGTTTGTTTTCTAATGCAGATAGATTTTCCCAAGCGCATGTTACTTTATATTTTTTGCAGATTACACATTATAAAAAAGGAACCATGCAAGTTTATTTCAATGACTATTATTTTTTCTTAATGATGACTGTAGTTAAACTGTTTTGTCATTACAACTTTGCTTTTTGCGGGTATTAATCTTTTCGCTTACTTCCATGGCATAACAAAATTCTACCCTTTAAAGAATTTTGAAACAAAAAAACAAAACTCAGAAGAAAAAGAACTTCTAAGCCCTCATTTTGTTTCTTTTCTTGTTGCGAAGCAATAACTAATTGTGTACTAAAAAATAGTCAAATTTGTTAAAAATACTCAAAATTCGTTGCTGCCAAACACCTACATATTCCACAAGTATTTATAACTATATATATGTATATATACATGCATTTAAAATCTATTAGAACTCAACGATTAACTTATATATCTATTTATCCGTAATACCCTTTTTGAATAGTAAAAACTAAAAAGGAAAAAGAAAGAATTATGTGGAGCTCCATGTTAAAAAGGTAACGTCAGGCACGCGAATGGTTGTAGTAGTGAAAGCTGCTTAAAAAAATATTGCAAACCCTTTTTCGGGAACGCCATAACAAAATGCAAAATGGATATATTTTAAATTTTTGGTACAAAATTCTCAGTCTACATCACAAGGACGACAGACGATTACTATAGAGTTACCAAAGGTAGATATATAAACTACTGCGTTCAGATGTCATATCACAAATGTTAGTCAGTCAACTGGGACAGACTAGAAATTACAGAAAAAACAAACATTCTTACAATTTATTGTGCACTAATTTAAACTTGATAATTGAAGTTTTATTTACGATATATGCACAGTAGCAGCATTTTCACCAGCTCTAAAGCAATTAGTAAACGGAAAGAAACAAAGCAAAAGCAAAATGGGAGGACCAAAAAGAAGAAAATGAACAGTCAAGGAAAATGATTCTCTATCATTGGAAAATGAAGTGATCATCATACCTACATAACATAATATATATATATATATAAAATACGATGGCATATATCGGGGTCGAGAATATGTTTTAACACTGACTTCAACTATGTTTATCATGTGTTGATAACTTGAGATCATATTCTTCTCAAACAGAAACGTAGGGTTAACACGTAATAAAGCTACTTCTGGGGACATTTCCGGAATTCTCCTTAAAATAGGTGATAGCTTGGCGAACGAACATCCATATTAATTCCATTCATTTCATACAAATTGAAGACAATTGAAGATTTAAAGGTTGTTCGTTCATACAATGACTCATGTCTCTCAGAATCTATCAAGATTAGTTTGTATATATCTGAATTAAAGAACCAGAGACACATGCTATCTCTTCCTCCTCTTTTTTTTTCCGTGTGAGAGATGTGTATATGAATCATCAGCGCCTATTGTTAGCAAGAAGTTGCACTTCCCCAATATCCCAATCAAGTGTGGAGAGCCGCGACCTTTTGAGACAAAGTATCAACTGCGTCATGGTTCGATTCCCCGTGCTGCAAAAATCAAGAATGTGAAGACAAGTGTATACGTTTTGTAATATATATCTTTTAAATGCTTCTTGATCTTTACCTCGGATTGGTTTCTTTGTTTCACGCCAATGCATTTCGATGCACTGATGCTGGCACTTTTCAGCAAGCTTCGGGCACTGTAACCTGTCTGACTCATTCCATTCATGTAATTTGAGCCCTCGTGTTGAGAATTTAGAGGGCTTTCGGGTGTCGTGGCTAAAGAACCTGCAGGTTTGTTCTCGGTTCCATATTTGTGTAATCCATTCTCTTCCTTAGGAGCAGGAACTCTCTCTCTGAAACAGAAAGGTACCAAACACAACACGATGAACGTGAAGATACTAATTGTATAAGCAATTGTATAAGCATCGGCGGAAACTGACAACTTTCGAATAAAGTTTACAAAGAAACAAACAATAGAAATTGTGTACCTAGGCAAGGAAGCATGTCGTTGTTGAAGAGGAGCGCTTCTCTCACCCTTACCGTAATGTTCCTCAAGATGTGCAAATTGTCTCTTAAACCGATCAACACCACTGCATTTCATTTGAATTTTTACAAAATCTTTATCTTATTCCCAAAAAATTTAAAATACAGATCGTCACTGTTATAATATATACCTAGGATACATGAAGCTCGTCTGTTCTCCACCTCGAAGATATTCTTGCAGCATCTGAGGATGATACTCTAATATCTGCATTGTTTGACATTCAAGCAAAAACAATATTTAGTCAATTAAACAGTAATGGCATAACCAATCCAAACATTTTTGCCATGGTTCAGAGCATAACCAATCCAAACAAAGCAAAAACAGTATTTAGTCTATGAGATTAGTGTACCTCTCTATAGATCAATTCCCTCACGTCTTCTTTCATTATCTTCCTTCTTTCAAACTCAAACTCCAGTTTTGGAATCGGTTGAGTAGATGGTTCCCGATCCACGTTTGCCAGACCATGAAAGTAAGGATCTGCCAGTGCCTGTATATACTCACACAAACACACACACATGTTCAATGGTTTCTTGTCTGGGAACGCTTGAAACTGGTCTGAAACTTTGAAGTGCAAATTAGTATAGTGGAACTTTACCTCTTCAGCTGTGGGACGATCTTTGGGATCAAATGCAAGAAGGCGGTGCAGTAAGCGAAGGGCCAACGGGTCTACATGAGGAAATTTATGAGTAAATGGAACTGGCGGTTTTCTCCTCATGTTCCCGAGATACCTCCTCGCCTTTTCATTACGAATCTGCAACAAACCAAAACAAAACATTGATCGTCACTACAGATGATAAAAAAACTGATCCAACACTGGTCTGGTAATGTTATAACACTAATATTCTCATATGTGGACCACATACTGACATACCTACGACTTGAGGTTTCCTACCAATAAATATGAATCTAACCTAGACTACTTGCCATAAAATTGAGACTGGAAACTATTAGTAAAAAAATAGTCATAGCTTATAAAACTTTAACACATAATTATAAGACATCAACGAAACTCCACGCTTAGATATTGTAGCAAACAAAAAAAGAAAGATGAACTCTAAACTGACTAATACCAACTAACCCTTGAGATAGCTTCGGGTGAAGGAGTACCAAGCAAATCAGTCATAATATCCAATTGGTGAACCACGTTCTTCCCTGGAAACAACGGCTTTCCGGTGAGCATTTCTGCAAATATACATCCTATGCTCCATATATCAATGGCAGGAGTATACTACAGCAGAGAAAGAAGAAAACCGATTTAATTCCTTGGATTGTCATAACATAATAAGAAAAATAGGTAATATGTACACCAAGAATATAGAGAATCGGGTTTTACTTTGGAGAAGAAAGAGCCACAAAGTTCTGGTGCACGGTACCATCTTGTAGCGACATAGTCCTGCAAAGAAGCGAAAACCATTTATACACAACACTTGAACTAATTTAACGAAAATGAAAAACCTGATCATTTCAGTCTCTAACGTACAGTCCAGAATATAGCTGAAGGTGCATCATTAAACGACACACGAGCAAGTCCAAAGTCGCAAATCTTCAGCTTGCAATCAGAGTTTGCTAGAATGTTTTTGGGCTTTAAATCACGGTGAAACACATTGGCTGCAACAAAGCAAAAAGATTTTCTTTCAGGTTTATTAATGTAAAATGCAGCAACAGGCACAAGGTTCTAAAGTAAGACTAGCCAAGGCACTTGCCTGTGTGAATAAACTTCAGGCCACGAAGAAGCTGGTACAGAAAAAACTGGTAATGCTCAGGTGTAAGATCGTCGTTTGCTTTGATAACTTGATGAAGATCTGATTCCATCAGCTCGAAAACAACATAAATATCTCTGAACTCCCGGCGTGAAGGAGGAAGCATTACGTGTTTTATCTCCACTATATCAGGATGCCGGAGCAACCTGAGGAGCTTGATCTCTCTTAGAATTCTCGTTGCATCAGAGACGTGCTCAAACACATCATTGATTTTTTTTATGGCAACTTTTTCCCCCGTATGTGTGTCGATTGCAGATGCCACAACCCCGTAACTTCCTTTCCCTATAACTTCTTGGATTTGATATCGACTGGCTTCACCGTATTCTGTAAAGAACTCAGTCTCCAGTGCAACCTGTGCTTGTAATAACATGACACCATCAAATGCATATTCAGACTTAAGATTGGAAAGAAGAAAAATTGAGAATAATGTCGCCTAGTTTTCTAAATTCTACAGATCACATGTATCTTCTTCGGAATGAGATCAGAGGAAACCTACACAAGAAACCAAATCCACAATGTAGCATTTCTACTAGTTTTCCAAATTCTTCAGACCTCTTCTAACCATATATAATTAAGTACAAATAGATAGATTCATAACAGCCAAAAGGCATCAAAAGCCAATTCAGAGCACAAAAATGGCAAAGGAAGCATATAATCACGAAGCAACCAAATCCACAATGTAGTAATTTTCTCGCAACATAAAAGTATTGACATCTGAGACTATTGATCAAACACTTGACAGTTTCATTAGTCAATTCGTAACAAGTATCCAAAAGCTTGCATTTTCCACCATTTCCTAATCAATCAAACACCAACAAAGTTGGATAAGAAATCCCAAAATGTGGCCACATTCAATCCAATAGCATACAGCCAGTAATCAAAACGATGATTAGCAACAGTTCCTTCCAATGTAGTTGGAGACATTGTCAGAACAACACAACAAAGGAAAAAACAATCCAAAAATCTAAACTTGAATTTATAAATCTGAAGAAATCAAACACATAAAGGAAAGATAAGATCCATGAGAGAATAAAAGACGAACCTTTTTGTGAGGATCCATTAGAATGTAATTCCTTCTAGGAACCCTAATGCACTTCAAACCAGACAGATCAAAATCTCTAACAAGGGCGAATCTTCTCTCTTCTTCCTCTTCTTCTTCTGCTACTCTATCTTTCCCTCCTCCTCCTCCTCCTTCTTCTTCGTCTTCCTCCTCTTCTTCTTCGTCTTCCTCGTTGTTTCTATAAATAGTTGTGAGCTGAGACCGCAAATTGCTAACAGATAATCGATCACTAGAACCACACTGTCGAGAGCTATTGGTCGAATGATTCGAAGTGTTGCGAGAATGAGGATGAGAAGTATTAACGTTGGTGCTGTGACTTGCACCCATCAAACACCTCCACCACCACTTTTTTTTTCCTATATTAAATTTTTATTAACAAACAATAAATATTATTAATCGATCGATTGACAATAATTATTATTATTAGTAAATGTTTTTTCTCAAAGTCGTCGACCCACGAAACTCTCAGGTATGGCGTGCTTCTCTCTTTCGACCTTCCCCCTTCTCCTTTCTGTCTTTTGTTTCGCTCTCTCTCTTGTCCGATAGATTCGGAAGGAAGAAGGAGAAGTAGAAGATGAAAAGAGAGAGAGCAAAGGAGATGGTGAAAAAAGGGTTTGGCACGTGCGGTGGCACGTGAACCGTGTGTTTCCTCTTCTGCTAAAGGGCATGTTTGACTATTTACATCGCTTTTTCTTAATTAATAAACTTCACATGCGGATATTTTATTTCTCTCTCGTCCCTCGTCGTTTTCGAAATCTCGCTTTTTAACCTACTATACTACTATTAGCACATATTCAAATTGATTTCTGTTGTTTTAACTTATTTAATTATAGTACTTTTTGGAAAATTAGGTTAACAGATTGTGTATAGCTATTTTGATAAGGACTGTTTATATAGTAGTGGATTATAATAACAGCGTAATATTGAGATGAAGAAGCGAAACTGGAGATGGAGATGGTGGTTGGTGGGGTCCAGTGTTTTTAATAATGAAAGAAGTGTTTTTGTTTGAGAAATGCCAGCCATTGTCTGCCCTGTAACTCTTCTAATGCACGTCTCCGGTCGTGACTTGCGGACCCCAAATATTGGCATTTCATAAACAATTCATTATTTTAAGATATGGAGACACAACGAAAAAAAAGATCGAAAAAAGCTGTTGTATGTGCACAGATCACAGATGTACACGCCCCATCTCATGTCAAGGCCCATTTAAATGTAAGTCTTGTGTTTTGGACTGCCAATTTGAGCCCGTTAACATTTGGAAATATGGTCTATCTGATGCTGAAAGTACTGACTCATTAGTGCCGAAATTTTAGTAAACATATATTATCGGGTTCAAGTAAACATTCAAAATTTCAAACAATAGTTTACGAATCTATACATTACTTTAGACTGAGACCTTCCTCGATTTTTTTCCTCTACAGACAAAATGAAATCTTTCTTTTCTTTCATTTGCAATTCTATTCCTTTTTTATTAGTCGATGCATCAAATGTATTCGTGTGATCATTGACTAAAATGTGTTTATAACCAAAAATAGATATTTATTTTGTTAATAGAAATGTTAAATTCACTTCGCATCTTATCTTTGGTTTGAACTCCACTTCTGGTATTGAAGTTTTTGACAAAACAGCTGGATTAAACACGTTTCCACCAAAAACTATCTATATAGAAATGTATGTAATCAAACATATCTATTACGATTTACGTACGTAATGTGGATAATAGGCATAGATATTCTAACAATGATATTGCCCAGACATACATAGTAGCGTAATTCCTATTGTAGTCATTTTCTCTATTGACTATTGGTTGTCGTCCGGTCATTTTCGTCATTTCTTTCTTTACAGTTTTGACAATGGTTACTAGCGTCGTTTAGTAGTCGCATAATTTTTGTTTGTTTCTTAATTTGTTTGACTGGGTTTAATACTGACTCGCGCCCACGGACACGCACTCATTACACGGATATAAATAGATGAGCATAGGTAGACCTTGCATCGAAAGTGACTTAGCTAAGCTTAACTTTAAGCTTGAATATAGGTCATCATTCTCTGCAAGGTATTGCGTGAATGTAGTAAATGCAATGCACTGGTCCTCTGGAGTCGTTGTTCGATTGGCAACACATAAAGCGGCTCAAAAAAATTGTACGTGTGGTAAGACTTATAAGAACATCTTTAACCCAGATTGTTTAGGGGTAGTTTAGAAAGAAAAGACTGGAATGGATTCCACCAAAAATAGCACAGAGTTGCTTTGAAGCCCTAAATAAGCAACAATAGTTATAACTGTTCACGAGATCCATTCATACGTGGCGTTTCGCGATTATTTGTTTTTTTAGTAAAAAAAAAACAAGCAACTCTTTATAGTTGCAGTGTTAAAAATGCTCTAAAAGTTAAGAAATAAATTATAATTAGGTTTATCAAAAAAAAAAAGTATATTATGGTTAAAATCGGTCCGATTGTAACGGTATGTTGAATTTCTTTTCATTTTGACGATATGTTTGTGCAGTAATGTATATATTTGTTATTTTAACAATCATGTTTGTAAGTTATCAATAAGAAATAAGTTCTTTAAACGACTATGTTATACAAAATAATTATCTTAAGAAATATCTTTTTCAATAAATCGATTTGATAAGTTCAAGAAACACCTAAAAACAAATAACCCTTACAAAATTGTTTTGTTAATACGTAAATATGTGGGAATTTTTTCAAATTGATTTTATTATATATTCGAACAGCAAACTATTTTTACAATGTTTTTATAATACTAACTTTGTAACTTTACTGCCAATTGGCATCATTTTGTAATACAAAATCATAGCTTTCTTTATAAACCATTGTCATTTTTTACTATCAAATCTTTTTTTTTGGTAAGTCTTTTACTATCAAATCTTAATGTAAGCTTTGAATTGACTAAACATAACCTATTGTTATTAATGATTTTTATTATTACGGATTAACATCAACTCATTACTATACATTTAATTTTTAAAAATTAAATTGAAATATAAATGTATTCATCATATTAGATTATGCTATATATATGTATTGGTATTAGTATTCATATCAATATATTTTTGTGAACTATTTTATTCAATAACAATCGAGTTAAAGATAATAATTTTATAAGATAAGTTACATGTCACTTTTTTGAAAAGGATATTACTGATAGATATTAGCTTAGTCAATTAGTCATTTGGTACATGTATGCTGCAAATGGTAATCTAAATATGGAATGGATATAATAAGAATGAATGGGATAAGATGAATGGAATATGGAGAAGGAAAAAAAAAGAATAGATTCATTCAATTCATACCTCATAAAAGTTGTATATGAATATTTTTCTTGTTGCAAATGTATTAACATTTTGATGGGATAAATTTGTATATAATAGTTTATTCCTGTAAATTTTGAAAATTTTACCATTTGAATAATATAAAATAAAATTATCATTCCAATTCCAAGCATTCTAATGAAATACAGGAGAAAAATGAAATATAGTTAATGCACATTCATGATATAAAAAACTCGTAAAAACATATAATAGAATGAAATAAAAAAATTCATTATCTATTTAAACTGTATTGCATTTTTTTCATTCAGAATATCCCTAGAATTGACTACCATTTACATCCTCTTTGAATCAATTTATTTTTATGTAAAATTGATGGAATAACTATTCCAGTCCATTAAAAATAAATGGTAAAAATATTATGGAATATTATAAAACAGATATACCACATCATTTTACACCACAAAATTTCAATCCATTTGCAGCCTCTATCTATTTTTCCCCAAATTTTATATTTATATGTACATTTACAATGAAAGCAAAAATCAAAAAGAAGTAGAAAAAAATCTTCAAAACCTAAATCTCATCTTTAGCTGATTTTTTTATTTCATTGTTTTTTCTCAAAAAAAAATCTCATGGATCCACCTCTTTCTGATCCTCATCCTCCTTCTCAGTTCACTCATTTTCCAACTTTTACCACTTCCAATAACCTCTCTGACTCCAGTCAAATCGATGGACAACCTGTTAACCTGAATCCTATCAACCATGTCCACCAGCCCCAGGTCCAGCCCCAGGTCCAGCCCCAGCCGCAACCCCAGGTCCAGCCCCATCTGCAGTCACAGTTGCAACCCCATCCCCAACCGCAAATACCTCCTTCTCAGACAGCTCTTGTTTTGAGCCAAGCTTCCTCAAAACCCCCTTCTTACATCAAAGTAAATTCTAATCTAAAGTCTTATTCTTTCTACTCAATTCTTTTAGGCCTTTTTTAATAAATTACTTACCTTTTCCTATGTGTATAGATGATTTGCACCGCGATTGCAGAGATGAACGAACCAGAAGGTTCGAGTAAGTTATCAATTACGAGATACATCAAAACATTGAACACCAATTTGCCTCCTGCTGATGAGGCTTTGATAACTCACCATCTCAAGTCATTGAAGAACTGTGGTATCCTTATTAAGGTTAGGAGATCATATAAATTCGCTGGCTCTTATCATCCTCCGAGCATCGTTGTTGGTTTGGCGGCTTCCAGATCTGAGCTTCTTCTTGCTACCACTGGTCAAGTTAATCCGATGGCTGTCTCTGCTTCTCAGCCTCAGAAGCGTGGCCGTGGACGACCTCCAAAACCTAAGACTGAAACTCCACAACAGCAACAACTAATCAATATTCAACATATCGCCCAACAACAACCCCACATTGTCATATCCAACAGTTTGCCAAGCCGGGAGGAACCCCAATTGCATGTAACCAATCCGATCCAGGTGATTACACTATCGGCAAAAAGAGGACCTGGACGTCCAAGGAAAGATGGATCTGCTCCGATTCCTAGAGCTGCAGTTGTGCCTCAAGCTTCGGATATGGCTGTAACCATGAAACGAAGGGGGAGGCCACTTGGTCAGAGAACTGCTGGGAGACAGAGGAAGTCTGAATCCGTCTCGGCCACTATGTCTGTATTTCCTTTTGATGCAAGAGGTGACACAAGCCGTGGAAGACCAATGAGAGTTGAATCTGCTGGAGTCCTCACCCCTGATCCTGATCCTGTTGCTCATGTTGATCTAGTTGTTGGACAAACTGTGGCGGTTGAGCCGGGGATAAAGCGTGGACGAGGACGTCCACCTAAGATTGGTGGTAGTGTGATGAACGAGTTTATCACGGAGCCAGAGCAAAGTCATGAAAGTCCTGTAGGGTTATCTAAAGAGGTAATATCTATCTTATTATATCATAATCTTTGTGATGATCGATTTGCAATATCATTGGTTAATAATGTGCATTATTGTTCACCACTCTGTAGTCAATTTAAGAATGTAAAAATTCAAACTTTATTGCAATTGTTTGTGAACTAAATCATTGTTTATTTTCCTTTTGGGGGTATTGTCTATTTTTTAGTGTATACAGGATAATCTAAAAAACCTAACTATTTTGAGAGGAGGTTTTATTATATATGTGGCCTTGGTTGTGGTTTATTCTTATTTGGTTTTTGAGTGTGTTTAATTTTTGATTTTATTTTTATCATTTGGATAATGAAGACTCTAAATAGTTGGTGGTGTTTGCTTTAGTTGGCTATATAATTTTTTTTTTTCAATTGATATGAAAACTAATTTGGTCTTGTGTTTACCTATTCATAGTCTTGTTTATTGTTCATTTTTTTAATAAAATATGTTTCAAGTATAAGTTAAATACTAGAGAGTTTTTTTTGTTTGACTATCATTGTATATCTTAAATTTGCTCAACTTATATTTATTTTTGTATATATATCTAGAACCCACCATGCCCGGTCATGGGAGCCACTGGAACACTTGAAGCTGCCTATGGAGAACTCAAGAGAAAGCTTGACCATGCTGTAAGTTTAGTTGATTATGATAAACCCTCTTTGTCCTTTATTTGTCCTTTATTTGATTCGTTTTCAGATACAATTTTTGACTTTTATGTTTTGGTTTATTCTCTAAATGTTTTAGAGTGAAAAAGCAAAGGAAATCTTGAATGTGTTGAAAGATGGTATTGCAAGTTGTGACATTCAAGCAGTAGCAGAAGCCAGACAAGAGCTAGAAGGACTAATACCAATGTTAACTGTGGAGCCGCAAGTCATAGAAGAAGAGAAAGTAGAGAAGGCAACACCACAAACTGAATCTCAAACCCAAGGAGAGAAAAATGAAAAAGATAGCAATGCAGAAGGAGAACAAGCCGAGCCCCAACCCCACACTCAGCCCTATCCCCAGCCACAGACTTAGCTCTAACCCCAAATCTAGCCTCAGCCCAAAGAGGCTAATAGGTTGAGACAATGCAAGAAGTTATGTTCTGATTTCCTAAAAGTAATTAATAATCCAACAAAAACAGCCTAAACATAATTTTGGTATTTGATGGTATTTATGGTTTAGAGTGTTTTTATAATATTTAGGTGTTAGATCTATCTTAACTAAGACCTATAAAAAGAATTTTATTTTAATAGTTTGGATATTTTCTCTTTTATCAATCTTGTCTTTTTTTCAATCTTTTTTTCTATTTTGCTTTCATTTTATTCAAATGTTAATTCTGGGAAATTAAATCTAAATTTCATATTATTATCGTTAGTACCACCTTCATAAATATTTCATGTCTACAGTTAGTTTTAATCAACTACTCGGCTACGTTTGACTTTACTGTGAACTTTAGTCCTTAAGTGTACATAGTGAACTCATCAACCACTGAAACACTTTGACCTAGTTAGCTACACTTGTTTTACGCTTCTAGCACACTACTTTTGACCTTGTCATATAAATGTATTTGCTCTTTGAAATGTAATGTTCAAAACTGTAGACATTGCCGTCATCTATTTTGGGTGCTTCCATAGACTGAGATATGTTTCTATTAATATTTTAATACATCAATTTTTTATATACCCAAAATGATATACTAACTCTCTTTTTTCATCTTGATTCACCATTCTGCTATTCAAGCAAGAAGAAGAAGATGAAAAGAGAAGAAAAGAAGAGAGAGGCGGCTAAAGATTTTAGGTTTAGAGCAAAAACTCTGATACCATATTGATGTGTGAATAGCACACTCGGTGCCTCTCTGTATATTTCATGAATGTATAAATAGGTAGATTACAACGGTCATATATTAATGTACAATATACTACATTCCTAATATAAGAGTTTCCTTATTATCTATCAATTTTAGAACTAAGCGATGAATTATAAATGATCTTTACACTAAACTTGACTCAGAATTTTGCAACATAATGTTTTTCTTTATGGTGCAAATAATATCTATTGTATGGCTTCTTTTAGGTTTTAAATTTATAGTGTATTATAAAATAGATAAAATGAGAATCGAAAATATAGAATAGAAAAAATTATTGATATATAAAATGGTAACAAAAATTATTTTTTGTATTTTTAAAGAATTTTTTGTTGAATTTATAACTATAAATTTTATTACATTATAGAAATGTATTATTTACTTACGATCAATTTTAATTTAACTGTTTAACCAACATATGTAACTTAATGTTATGGTAGTACAAACATAGATTAAATAGAATGTGTGGAAATATGTGAGCATTTTTTAAATATATAAAAATTGAAATAGTACATACATATAGATATATATATAATATAAAATATTTATTGAACATCTAATTCAAATTTAGAATAAAATTTAATATAATTTTATATAGTGTAATGAAATTGAGTTTCTTAATATATTGAAACGAGAAATATATCATCGAAAATTGTATAAATAAAAAATACAAAAATGGATGTAGATGGTAATTAACATGATAAAGTAATAATTTTTATTTTCTGTTTTTCTAGTTATTTTCTTTCTTATAGTATATGTTTGACTAACAAGAAAATATGGAAAACATTATTTAGATTTCTTCTTATTTTCTCTCCTTTTTCCTTTGTTAAGAATTTCTTTTCTTATGATATTATATTTGACTAGAAAAATATGGAAAATGTGCATTGGATTTGTTTGCTTTTTTCTCAATGCTTCCTTTTTAACAATATCCTAATCTTATTTATGTTTGACTAAAAATAATAATAATGACAAACTGATTTGGTCTTGTTTTCTCATTTATTTCCTATTTTCTAATATAATATTTGATTAAAAATATGAAAACAAGGCATGCGACTCGAACTTGGAAACATTTGCGACAATATACCTACTACAAAGTACAAACCATATAACTAACCAGACTATTGAAAACCTTGTCCTTCGAAAATGGTTAAAGATACCAACCCAGAAGCACATGTTTAAGACTTATATCTTAGAGGCTAGAGCCAACTCTAAGATAAAGATTCTACCTAACGTTTAAAAGAGAAAATTTAGAACATTTTTTGTTAATCAACTACATCAAACAATTTATCAACTTTAGTTTATATTTTTTTGTAAAGATCTCTAAATTAATCCTATTTTGAATCAAATTGATTATTAAACTACGCTAAGGAACTAATCTGATCGTTTCAATCTCATTATATATTTTCAACTAATTATATATTATATCTTAAAAATAATATAAAATTTTGTCATGTATCCAAACTTGGGAGTTGTTAGTGTGTTAATGCTATTCACTACTCTATTTATTAATGAAGAATGCAGTTTGATTGGAGTTAATTTTACCGTAAAATACATTAAAAATTAGTAGAAAACAGAGATGATATGCGAATTCTCTAACAGCCTAACATAGTTAGTCTAACATAACACCTGAATTGAAATTTGAATTCTGTAGATAAAAATTAAATTAGAAGGTAAATAAAAGTATCGCTATAAAGCCCAAGCAAAAGACTTAAGGCCTCAAACCGAGGGAGTCAACGGCCCATCTGACTATCTGAGCAGCCGAAATGTGAGAAATCCGAGTAAATGATTGTCTCCCTTCCCTCTTAAAACATTTTGATAATTCTCGGCGATATCGATTTGTTTTTTTCCGGCTAGGGTTCGTCGCCGAATCATCATCATCCATCACTAGCAGCAAATTGCTAGATCCTTATGGAGAATGGGAAAAGAGACAGAGAAGAGATGGAAGTGCAAACGGCAACGAGGAAGCCACGCGTACTACTTGCTGCAAGCGGAAGCGTCG
This sequence comes from Sisymbrium irio, assembly GCA_000411075.1. Classification (NCBI taxonomy): domain Eukaryota; kingdom Viridiplantae; phylum Streptophyta; class Magnoliopsida; order Brassicales; family Brassicaceae; genus Sisymbrium; species Sisymbrium irio. The sequence goes on along the minus strand of KE153722.1, from coordinate 118,562 downwards.
CCGCTATCAAATTCGGAAATCTCTGCCATTGTTTCACCGAGTGGGCTGAAGTGAGAGCCGTCGTTTCGAAATCTTCTCTGCATTTCCTCGACAGACTCTCTCTCCCACAGGAAGTGACTGTGTATACTGATGAAGATGAGTGGTCGAGCTGGAAGAAGATCGGCGATCCCGTGCTTCACATCGAGCTCAGACGTTGGGCTGATGTCTTGGTCATTGCTCCTTTGTCCGCTAACACATTAGGCAAGGTAAATATGTAAACCCTCTTACAAAGAAACCATCTTGTCACTTTGCTTAGTGATGGAGAGTGAAAAGTCTTGACCTTTTTTATAGATTGCTGGTGGGCTCTGTGATAATCTTCTGACTTGCATTATACGAGCTTGGGATTATAGCAAACCGCTTTTCGTTGCACCAGCGATGAATACTTTGATGTGGAACAATCCTTTCACGGAAAGGCATCTTTTGTCGCTTGATGAACTTGGAATCACGCTCATCCCTCCCATCAAGAAGAGATTGGCCTGTGGTGACTATGGTAACGGCGCAATGGCGGAGCCGTCTCTTATCTATTCCACTGTTAGACTCTTCTGGGAGTCGCAGGCTCATCACCAAAGTGCTGGAACTAGTTAAAACCATGGTGGATGGTTTGGTTGGTTCTGTTTCCACTATTATAGATAATAGATTATTTCAGGTCTGTAATGCCTTGTCTTTGTACATCTTAAAAACAGCTGTCTGGATTGATGAGGACCATTTCCACTCATGTTGCTGTAGAAATATTTTAGTTTATTTCCTCGCGACTTGGTGTTCTTTCTTTTCCTTCATTTTCTGCTTATTATTCAACTATCTGAGCTCTCTCAACTTTTGATTTTGCCGGCAGAGAACTCACAAACAAGGCCACTTGTCTTTTTAACTTTTTAGTCTTACACACAACGTTGGTATAAGTTCAACCAATTCACAACACCATGCAGCTTTACTTACTACCAGTGAGGCAGTGATCATAAAATCAAAAGGCAAGATGACAAAAACGTGAAGTGTACTGCTTGTTCCTGAGTTTGCACAATTTTAAGATTACTCTCCTGCAGATAATGCCCTTGAATCGTGTAGTTTATCTAGTATCCGCCATGTCACAGCATCAGGAGCCTGACCGTTCTTCTTCATCTCCTCTATAATCTGGTACGCTTCTCTCCTCATTCCACTTCCACTACATTCATCAATCACAATGTTATAGCATACAACATTGGGAACCGCTCCAGAATCCGCCAGTTCGTATAGGAAATGGCAAGCGTCACTTAGATTACCAAACCGACAAAGCCCTTTCAGAAAAGCTGAATAAACATATGCATCATGTCTGCCTGATGGCCATATCACATCGTCCCAGAACCTCTTCGCCGTTTCCACCTGACCAGTCACACACAACCCGTCGATGATAATAGCATAAGTAGTATTATCTGCACTCACACCGGCCTTTGTCATTTGGTCAAACACACACATAGCTTCATCTGCCTTATGGAGCTTGAACAATCCGCGCATAAGGGCGTTGTATGTAACAACACCTGGCTTAAACCCGTTCTCTGGCATAACCCGATTCAACACATCAAGAGCTTCGTCTGCTCTTCCTTGAGTAAGCAAGCCACACATAACAGTAGTTAAAGTCACAGCATCAGGTGCGCAGAACTTCCCTGTCATCATATCGCCAAGAACTTTCATGGCATCATCCACCCTGCCCATCTTGCAAAATCCATCAATAACCGTGTTAAGTGTATACTCATCTGGCCTACAGTCTCCTTGAAGCATACTGACCAGTACATTCAGGATTTCGGTTGGGTTATCTACTACGCAGAGAGCTCGTAAGTAGATATTATAGATTCTAGTTCGATCTATTCCTTCTTTTTTCAACATCAGCTCTAGAACATTCCTGGCTTTACATGTGTCATGTTCCTTGCATAGACTCTCCACTAGGAGCTTATATGTATACTCAGACGGAAAGAAACCAAACTCAGATCCCTCTTCTAGCAACTGATAAGCTCTCATACACCCACCATCCTTGCACAACCCATGAATGATAGCATTGTATGACGTATTTCTCGGTTTTAACCCTTTACACTTCATTATATAAACAATCCTTGCAGCTCCATGGTTTCTCTTGTACCGACACAAGGAATCCATCATATGCCCGTAAGCAAACTCGACATTGACAGACTCGCATTGTGGCATATTCTCTGCAATCTCGAAAATGTCATTGAAATACCCTTCCCTGCACAAAGAATCAATGAGATTCGCAAAAGCTGCTGATTTCATTGACGTATCAGTCTCATCCACCATATGTTCCCAGAGTTCCTCCATCAGCTTCCGTCCCGTTTCAACATCCCTCTTCTTCAAAAACCCACCAATAACAACACTCAGCGTGAGAGAGTTAGGCCTTATCCCAAACGCACGCATTTCGTCGAGCACTTTATGTGCAACTCCCAGCTCTCGAATCTCACAGTAACCACCGATCAGAGTGGTATAAGTCACAACGTTAGGGAGATGTCCTCTGCTCCTCATATCGAAGACAAGCTTATGCGCATCGACCACCCTATAGATCAAACACAACTGATTGATCAAACGGTTGTAATTCGTCAACGACGGCACGAACTGTTTCTTGACACCGATCAAACGGTGTATAACCCCCAACGTACTCACCGGAGATCCAGAATCTAGTAGCCTCGCGATGATGACGTTGCAGGTTCGCTCGTCTGGGATAAAACCCGAATCGACGAAGAGGAGACAACGACGGTGAGCTTCTTCGAACCGTCCGGCGTCACAGAGAGCGTGGATCACACTGCTCAGGTTAAGCGAGTCGGGACGATATCCACGGAGACATAGGCCGTCGATAATCCGAAGAGCTTCGTCGGGATTTTTACGTAGGGTGCAGGTACTGTGTATTCGTCTTCTCCAGTAAGCTCTATCGGTTACACTGCGTCGACGGTCTTCTGCTTCTACTGCATCGTCTTCTTGTTCGGAGTGGATTCGAGGGTCGTCAGTTTTGTACAGCTGGAATACGGAGGTAGATGAGGAAGAGAGGGGTTTGGAGAAGGAGAAGAAGGTATGATAGAAGCCATTTTCTCTGGCTCGCAGGCGAGAGCCGAACAAGAGCATTACTTTTGACAAAGCGCTGTCTGTTTTTGTATCTCAAACCGGCTTTTTATATGACAAAAGAGATTTGATTACTGATGTTTTTTCCTTCTTCCTTTATCGGTCGATGTGGCTAATCCGATTTTACTGGGCCTATAATTGTTGTTTTGTTAAGCCCAGCCCATTAGAATCCAAGTCGGATACCCAAATTATCAAAGCAGATCGGATCTGATCCCAGTTATTTTATTCACCACTCAAAAATTATTTATAGAAACGATTCCACCGGAACAACATTTTTGTTTTTGTAATATAAAGATTGATTCATACACAACGGAATCACGACGATTTTACTTATAACATATTCTGTTTTGTTGAAAAATAATTACAGTAGTTCTATACGTAATTAAACAGAAAAAAAAATTAGCTAGTAATTTGTTTTGTTTTTATTCCGAAAATAAATTTGGCTAGTAATTTGTTCTGTTTTTATTCCGAAAATAAACCTCGATGAGTGAAAGCGCGTGCATTAGGTTTGTGGCCCAAAGGAAATCTGCTCGCTAGACTTTTTATCCATCCAGTTAGCGTTTTTATATTTTTGTCGTCAATAATATTAACGAGGAAGAGATACAATGGAGTAATATTAAGATTTCTCATTATTTTAGAGACCTTTATGCATGTGAGTTTTAAAAGATACAAACACAAACGGTGCTAAAAACTTTATTTTGAAAATATCCTTGTTGTAAAAGAGGAAATGTAAGACAAAAATAACTTAGATGATTTGTATACGTGCGTGTGAAGTCACGTATCGATAACTAGCTTGCTTCGGAACAATTAAACAATATAAAAGTTTGAAGTAAGCCAGAATTGTCTTACAAATTTGATCACCTTAAGGATTAAACTAGTATATACAAATTAATTTGTTTGAAGAATAAATTAGCTAAAGCCCCTTGAAATCAACTCAGGTCTAGATCCCCGCTGGTGTGGTGGCACTGGCATAAGATAGTTTGGTTTTCCCACGCAGTTCCTCGGTACAGTTAAAGCAATCGTAATGTCTTAATGTTTCTAAGAAATTTTCTTTTTTTTTTTAACAAATTTCACATTTCAAAAAAAAAATGTTTGAAAAAATAAGTCGACCGACTTGAATAAAATCCACAGGTTATCGGTACATGTTTCATGAATTCTGATTCAACATTTTTATAAAGTTTAAAAGACATGGATTACATTACTAATAGGCCTTCTACAACAAGTCAACAATCACTGTATCATCTCCTACATCTAGCTATTAATAAGTCTTATCAAACGAGGTACATTGTAACATTGTTCCATCACATGATCATTAAAACAAATAAAGAAAAGACATTATATTATTTAATTAGCACATCTTTGTTAAGAACTTTATTTAGCACGTCTTTTACGAACTAAGGATTAGCAGATATTGCAAATATCCAAAAATGAAGAAAAAACAAATGGATTAGGGCTTGGGAAAAGACAGAAAAGGGGGATTTAAGATCCCAAAGAGAAGAAGGGAGGAAAAGGGTTTTATGGAAAAGTGAGTTTGAGAGAGACAAAGGAGATGTGGTGAAGAGTGTAAAGGAGACAAAGCTATGGGGCAGTTGAGCACAAGAATAATAGTGAAAGCCACCACACACACATATACATACATACATTTTTTCTCTCATATTTCGTAGAAACAAAAAAAAAAGTAGTATATTATATAGCAGTAAAAATGAAAAAAAAGGGAAAAAAAGAATGAAAGAAAAGGAGTGATGGTGAGAGATGGGAGAATGTCACGTCGTTTTAAGCTCCTTCGCATCTCCCCATATCATTCATATCCCCAGAATTCCACGCTCTCCTTTCTTTCTCCTTAGGGAGAGGCCTCTCTCTCCTCTTACTAGTCAACCTCATCTTCTTCCTTTTATTTTTCTTTCATAATTTAGAAATTTAATACTACTATATTCTAGTAGCTATTCATGAATTTATGTATCTATATCATATACAAAAGGAAGAATGTAGTTACATCATTCCAAAAATCGTTTACTGAAATCTTACATTGGTCAATCAGAGGTCATTTCTCTCTTGGTTTGTCTAATTAGTACGTTTTAGTGGTCGCGATTATTCTTTTTTCTTGTATGGTTTTGATCTCATTGGATGTTTCCCAAGAGATAATATAATCAATGTATTTATCGAACCGTTGATTAAAATTGTTTCTTGGAATCTGTTTGTATGTCAGTTTTGTGGTTAAGTGTACTCATCTGCAAATTAACCACGATTTTATGTTAATGGTAATATTTTTGTTATGTACACATAGTATCATAGACATAAGCACTCCTGATTTATAACTTCAACTACGTTCGAAAATAATATCTATAAAGAATATATGTACACGTTACATTAATCGAATATATTGTCCATCAAATAAACAAGCTCAGGAAACGCTTAAAAAAACAAGACATAGCGAATTAAGATTCAGTGTTTTATTATACAGATCAAACTCTGCATGAAAATTATTCTATTATGCTTTTTGTTTTGCTCAAAAAGAATTATACTATGGTATACTTCTTTTTATTTAAAATGATTTTGTTTTTTGAAATTCGTTTGAAAATTTTATAAAATAAAATGAATAAAACAAAGCTAATAAATATATGATTTTGTCCATGTGTAGAATGTTAATTTTTAAGAATAATATATAGAAAATGAAATTCGTTAGATATCTCTCGGTACTATATATAAACACATATACACGTATGTGTGCTTACAAAACCCAATGGCATGCTCCCATTCTCACATTCACACACAAAGATAGATATCTCACTTTATCACTCTACTTCAAACCCATAAGCCAAAAACAGCCGATAACACTTGCTACTATTTGTCTATTTCCTCCTTCAGCCGTATCATCCACATCTCCTAAATTTCAATAAAATAAAAAAGCTCTAATATTTGCTTAGTAATCTCTGTGCTCACATATATACACATATAAAACTAAAATAGCTCAAAATGTGGATGATGGGATACAACGAAGGAGGTGCAGATTCCTTCAACGGAGGAAGAAAACTTCGTCCTCTCATTCCACGTCTCTCTTCTTGCCCTACTGCCGCCACAAACACCAACTCTGACCACCGTTTGAATATGGGTATCTCGCTCTCTAGTTTCCTTCATTAATGCTCATTTTCTTCTTCTCTTTTTCCTAATTATTTAAAATGTTTCGTACATAGAGAAAGGTCAATGCTCATACTCTTGCTTGTTATAATTTGTAAAGCAGTGGTGACGACGATGACTGCGGAGCAGAACAAGAGGGAGCTGATGATGCTAAACTCAGAGCCTCAAAATCCACCGGTAATGGTGAGCTCACGGTGGAACCCGACACCGGATCAATTAAGGGCACTTGAAGAGCTGTACCAACAAGGAACTAGAACCCCTTCGGCCGACCATATCCAGCAAATCACCGCGCAGTTACGACGGTTCGGGAAGATCGAAGGCAAAAACGTTTTCTATTGGTTCCAAAACCACAAAGCCCGTGAACGCCAGAAACGACGAAGACAGATGGAAAACGGCCAGGACGAATCAGCCTTCACGACAGCGTCTCTTGTCTCAAACCACGGATTCGACAAGAAATGTTCACCAGGTGAGAGAGGGACCATAAACTTATAAACAAACTTTAAGCGTATTTTTAAAAGTTATATCTTAACTTCGTTATTATTTGAATTTTTTAGGTTACAAGGTTGATCAGACCAAGAACTGGATATGTTCGGTCGGATGCGACACACAAGCAGAGGTATATATGTGTATATTATACTATGTTTGTTTTCTTTTCATTATATTTTTTGATATTAAGTTGTTGCTCATATATTATTATGTCTATTGGGGACATGAGGGGGAATGTAATTAAGGGTTTACGGAATAATTGGCATATGATTACAAAGAGAATCTCTTAAGAATAAGTGCATTCTTTTTTTGGAATTTTGGGTAGTTTTTGAAAATAAAACAAAGGCAAAGAGATGATGTTAGAGGAGATGAGGCAGCGGAAAAGACCAAAATAGTTAGGTTATTGGGAAATGCAAAAATAAGTATTTTTGTTAGCAGAGAATTGTTCTGAATAATTTTTTATAAAAATAATGGATTAATCCAAAAAAGCTGCAGACACTTTCCTTTCTGTCGGGACAGCTGTTACGTACGATCGAATTTGTTAAATATTTTTCTTCTTCGTTTTAGCTGAATTTCCATAAACTAGTGTCGATTTTTTACTCCAACACACGCTTGAAAATACCGTTTTGACCTTGCTCTTTAACGGTCTCATTCTCCTCGATCCCTGTCCCTTTCTGGAATTCATTTTCGCATATTATTTTTGGCCCTGTGTGATTCGATTTTATAAGCATAAAGTTTGTCGCTTTGCCAAGATTTTGACTTCTTTGTTACCAAGTTTTACATTTTCCAATGCTAATTGACTAATTTATTTTTTGCATATTAGAAATCTCGTGACCATCATCATCAGGAGGAGACTGTCTCAATGCCGATGGTAGCAACGAAGCGCAATGGTCGTCATGGAGGAGACGACAGACAAAGCTTTCCTGCAAGAAACGCCATGTGGCAAATGATGCAGCTGCCACCTGGACTCTACGCTTCTTCACAGAATCAGCATCATCAACTCAATCTCAATTCCACCACTGTTTCGTCAAACTTGTCTACTACCTACAGTACTGTTTCCGCTGCTAAAGATACGGTAACAGTTTCACCTTTATTTCTGAGGACAAGAACAGCAACGAACACAGAGACTTGTGATGATATTAAAGATCAAGAACAACGTGAAGATTGCTTAAACGGTGAATTGGATCATCAAGAACAGACACTAGAGCTGTTTCCATTGAGAAAAGAAGGGTTTTGTAGCAGTGGTGGCGACGGTGGGAAGGAGAAAGAGAGTGGCATTCACTATTTCTATGAGTTTCTTCCACTGAAGAACTAATCCTACTTGATTATTTTCAAGAGGAACATGTTTTGTGTTGTTAGATAACTAGATTAATTAATCATTCGTGTTATAGTGAGAGAAAAAAAGATTAATTATCTAGGGTTTTTTGTTTGGGAGTGAGGGCAGGCGTGTCTTTATGGTGCTGATGTTAACATTTCATAAGCGTTTGCCTTAAAATGCACTTTGGACCACTTTCTTTAAATGTTAAAACGATCCAAACAAAACTTCAAAAACGATTTAAAAGAATAGACACATGTGATTTGCCCACCCATTAGTTTATCATTTGTGTGAATGTGGTGATTTAGGGTTTTGGATTAGGACACTCGCTTGATTTGATTGGTGATTGAGTGTATATGGGAATGATATCAAGGCTACTACAGTGGAAACTCGTTATTACTATACACCTTTTTTACTAACAACTCTATATTTTCAAAGAAATTTATTATACACCACAAAAAGTACTCTACTATATATATACACTCACATTTTATCTATATACTGTATATGTGTCAATTTTGGCATGCGTATCTTTGAGTTATAAATGTGCGAGACAAAAAGAATTGGGTTGATGTTGAAGTGACTAAGAGAATGAGAGGAATTTGGTTTGGGACTTGTTTTGTTCTCTTCACTTTGCATGCCAGCAAAATACCTTTACATTTGCTATATATATATATTATCTTTTCATATTCAACGTCACTATGTTGTATTTGTGTTTACACACGTAAAATCATTTAAAGAACACTGTTTGTATCGGATTCAGCATAAACCAAAATGCATTATAATTACTGTAAAAAAAATTAATCGGATGTTCAAAACACTTAAAACTAAACATTTTTTATGTTTTATTAATTTTCTCATGAGTCCAAGGGAAAGTTAATTACGAAATAGTAGTTTTTTTCAGTTTTGGCGTCCAAAAATTGACAAGTAATTTTGATTAAACTCTAAATATTACTAATTTAACTGAAAATGCAATGCTAAAATATCTAAACGTACGAAACAAGAAAAAAACATAACGTAAACAAGCAATTGAAACACAAATTGCAAATCAAGAACCAACAAAATCTGTTGTATATTTCAGATCTGAAAGTGCTAAATTAACATAATTTTTAATGAGAGAACCTTCTATATATATAGAAAGTTTTGGTGAGAATGTAAACAAATAATTACGATTTTTGGATGATTTGAAAGTTCAATGATAAACCAAAGGTCAACCTCGTTAAGAGAGAAGAAAGAGAAAACAAAGGCTAAGACCATCATCAACGCGGTCTTCACCGCAAACAATTTTTTAAATCTTTTTATTAATAAAATAATATGTATAGTTAGCATTTATTTTAATTAAATAGAAGAACCATTAATATAAAGACATATGTAAAAAAAAAATTGTCTTTTGCATCCCTTGTTTAAGGGATGTATACTTATTTTCTCTCTTCTTTTTATTTACTTTTTATATTTTAATAGATCAAGAGACTGGATAAAAGATAGGGTTGATGATGCTCTAATCTACTTCTCGTAAGAGACCAAATAATTTGACTTAACATTTTATAAAATAGGATTAGCCCACACTATATATCTATAAGTGTAACCAACGAATGCAATAGGAAGTTTAGCCACGATTATTTTCAAATGGGGGAAAAGACAAAATAGGAGAGAGAGAACGTGAGAAAAGGAAAGAAGAGTGACTTTTAGAGGAAGGAAGAGACATGACAAAAGAGAAATTAGAAGAAAATATAAATTGAATAGCTTATTCATAGAAGAAGCTCCGACACTTTCCTTTCTTTTCCAAAAGATTCATTCATTCTTTTATGTTACGTTGTACGATTCATTGAGACTACTTTCTTTAATAATAATTTTAGAAGAAAGATATAGAGTGATTTCATATGTCTGTATAGCTTATTTTGATGTATTATTATTCCGTCTTCCTCTCTTTGTATTTGCTTTCTTTATTCTTTTTCATGATGATTGTGTGTCTGTGGTTCTTGCGAGCATGGAAGTAAGCAAAAACATAGCTTTAATCAATTTATACGAAAAAAGTGAAAAGCAAGAATAGAAATATTAATGGGTACGCGCATAGTCAACAGACTACCACACGTACAATAGTATATGCTGTTGTTAGGAAAGAAAGAAACATGAATCTTCTCGTGAATTGCAACGAAGATGGATTGGTAAAGTGTAATCGTACGGTATAATCTTTTGGTTATTTCCATGGATCACACAAATTAAATCTGTATCTGCTCACTATATATAATACCACCAGTGACGTGTAATACTATATGCGTAAGCTTTATTTACTACAATAAGAGTTCATAGATCACATAACGATCAGGTCAAGTATGATGTATGTATGATCAACGTGGAGCTAACGTATAAGGTAGAATTACGAATATTATCGCATAAAGATGGTGGCTAATTCCAAGTCGATGTTAATTAACATTTCACAGGATCGAATATATATATACACAACACACACACACATATATTGGCATAAGTTAAAGTTTATCTATCTTTATAAATAAACCAAAACATCTCATTCGCCTAGGCGCGCACACAAACTATTATTGTTTTTCTAAAGTATGTTTGTAGAATGGGACACGTACTATTCCATGCAGAGTTGGTTTTATCTCTGGGGTAATTCTTATTTGTCTCTAGCTAGAGAAACCCCCTAGCTCTAGTATAAGTCTAAAACAAGAAATTCAATCCATTAATAAATCTGGTTCATACTTAATCAGGAGTCAAATGTAAATACATGGAAAGATCGATACTAAAAAATGTAACCCAAAACATCTTATAGCTAGTATTTTCACAAAGTAGATAATTCATTTATCTTTTTTAACTTAAATCTTGATTGAAAAAAAATAAAGAGACTGGCATCAAGGTTTTAAAATTCATATATAGAGACGTTTAGTTGTCCCAAACACATAGACAGCCATCGTAATATATACAAAAGGAATGACCTCTTATAAGAGACCGAAAATCTCGAGGACTTACTAATTAGTCGATTCATTAACTTTATTATTAATTTTGAACATACAGCGACAGCTAAAAATCTTAACAAACAAAAATCGGCGAATAGTGGACCGACACTAGCCATTGATAATTTGAAGAACCTTTTTTAAAAAAACCCCAAAGATGGAAGAGACAAATTAAAAGAAGAATAGGAGAGATATAGAGAATTGACAAGACTGAACAAGGGATGAGACTGTGAGGGACAAAATGGTGACAGGCATTGAGGTGGACCATTGGTTGGTTTGGCTGTGACTCACCCGCTCCTCTCCCTTATTCTCTGCATTTATTTTCCCTATTTTTGGTTGAATGCGTCATGTGATTCATTCCTCTTCTTCATTCCTTCGTCTCTCCCTTGAGACTTGATGAGAGACAAACCAATATATCAAAACAAACGATTAAAGCCTATTTTCCAGTCTTTTATTATATTATTGTCAGTGATCTCTCCTATCATGAGGTCATCATAATACATATATGTCACATGTGTAACTGTATATATTTACACACACATGTAGACAGAAGATATACCACACATTCACATTAGTCGCTATATAATACTCTGACATTGTAAGACTGCATCAAATTCTCTGTTATATATTTATATATTAATTACCTATCCAGGGACGCAGTAGCTATTATAGTCTAACTTATTTTATTTGTGTCAATCAGCCTACCTAGATATACGGTGTTTTTCCCCCCTAAAACGATGTAATAATATCTAACGTGGGGTTTGCGTTGCTAATGGACCACTGGGATAGGTTTATACGAAAATTGATAGAAATTGCAAATAAATTGACCGGAAGAAATTGAAATTGACACTGTTGATTACAGAAATAGAAGAGTAGCTAGGTGTGTGTCTAGTAGAGGTAGGGTTGGGTCAAAACCTAAATAGGAGTCTGACGAATCTAGTCTTTGATTGTGTGATTTCAAGGCCTTTCTCCTCCCAGTCTATATTGCACAGTCCTAGAGCTATACCCTGTGGAATGTTTTTCTTGTAATTTAATTTAATTTGCTACTCCCAGGCTTCACGTACGAGTGAAAGTAAATAAAGATCTATATTTTCAACGAGATGTATATTTGATAGGAATAGAATCTCTGGATTGGGAAATAAGTTTTTCTTTTTCCTAAAGAAAAGTTTATAAAAAGCCCACGGACTGACCACGGAGTATATTATAGTAGCTTGCTTTGACACCCATGCCCCATACCTGATACCTGTAAGCTGTAACAACTTATGGATTTTCTTTCAGAAGTTACAGTTTCAATTGACTTCAGTAATTTTAGGCCTAAAAGCCCACAAAACACTTGGGGTCTAATCTGAGATGGAGTTTGGAGATAGAATTTGAGTGTTAGTCCTGAATCCATCACAATCTATATCAAGTGATGCCCAATTCAGGTTAGGTTGAACAGAACCACAGCCGAAAGACCAACTTGTAGCCACATTTTTAATTTGAATAACCCGGTTCCACCAAACACATTGCTACCGAAATCTAAACTGAAAAAGAGATCCAAATTGATAACAGTTCGATAATAATTCCTCAAATTTAAAACCAATTGTGATACAGAACAAAGATTGAACAAAACGAGGTTCCGCTTATATATCTAAACGGAAACAGTTAAACAGCAAAGGTAAAAAAACGAGATTAAAAAAAAACACTGAAGTTCACATTACATCATTGCCATACGGAAATGATATTTTCATTATTGAAGAAGCAAAAACGCATATTCTAAGAAGAGGATTTTTTGACTAATTCTTGTTGGCGATGAAAAGTCCCCATTTCTGTTCACCCGAAGCACTTCTCTCCAGCTTCGCCTTCCATCCTCCAACAATGTCGTCGTAATCCTCCTGCGTTAATTATATTTTCTTTTTAGATAATCGAAACACTGAACAGAACATACAGCTTCGAATGTTGTTTTATATATGAATTTTGAAGACAGAAAGATACTGACTTGGGAGAAGTCAGAGATGAATTCTTCCTTTTCTTTCTCCACCCTGTCCAGTTCACGTCTCAGGACTTGCATAAACTGTAAATCCAAAAGACCCAAAAAAAAAACCATGTTAAAACTGACAATCCTCGGTTTCCGAAAATGTGATGTATTAGTTTCATTTACCTGATCAGTACGGTCTTCTGCGATCACATCGTTAAAGCCTGCGTCTTTTAGCATCTATACGTTGAATATTTGTGTTAAGAGTTAGAGAAAGGGGATTGACACAACAAAGAGAAAAACACATCTTTGAATGAAGAAAACAAACCTGCCCATATGCTTGAACATCATGGAGATCATATCCTCTCTGTTTGATGTACTCAGAAAACTCAGGAGATGGAGTTTTCGAACTCCTACAGTAGTCGCTGATGAGCACTTTCCCTCCCGGTTTAAGCCACTTGAAGAAAGTCCTGAACAGAGCTGGTTTGTCCTGATAAAAGAGGGAGGGGATGAGTTAAGCATTCACAGTGATAAACTTCCAAGTGAGATAACTGGTGAGAGGGTTTGGGTACTTGAATGTGCAGAATCGTGTCACGGCTGTAAATGACATCGAACGAATTATCTGGGTAATGCTTTGTGGTGCAATCCGCGACCTCAAATTCAACCGAGCAATTGAGTCCAATAGCACGCTCCAATGCGAACGATATCATGTTGACTGAGAGATCGATACCAACGACATGAACATCGAACTTCTCAGCCATGTAGAAGTCACCTCCACCAATGCCACAACCAACATCTAACACTTTTTGTCCTGGTTTCAGATTCATTTTCTCCACAAATTCCTTGGTTGTCTCTGTCGCAAGATACATAACACAAACACACGTAAGTACTGATCGAATAAGACACCGAACATGTCACACACAGCACCAGAAAAAGCAGACTGGGATTTTACCGATTCCACCAGTGCTCACATAGCCTTGTCCAAAGACACGTTCATAGCGTAGGATCCCACTGGATTTGTATTGAACATTGTCCAAGAAACGTTGGAAGCCCCTGTCATTTGCTGAGCTAACTTTCTGCCAGATCCAACAAATCTGCATTCCACATAACAAAGAGTGTTATCAATGGCAAAGATCTTGGAGTAACAGGAAATTAGACAATCTTGATAGACAGAGTTTTGATTTGCCTGATTCTGATTCTTCTTGTTCTTCACATAAGCTCCAATGCACTTTTGCCCGATCATAGAGAGCTCAAATGAGTTCCCATCAGCGTCGCGTGTCAGACATTCTTGAAAGACCTGTATTTTTTTCACCATCGGTTTTAATCAGCAGACTTACAAATGCCACATAACTTCTAAGTCAGCGAACTTCAGTTTTCCAATAATTTGTTAGAATATATGTTGTACACATCTAAACATATTCTAACAAGTAACTACATATCTGTCAAACGATACATTACTTGAAAGACCGATAAACCAAAACAAGCAAAGACCAAGGGCACAATATAACATTGATGTTTCAGTCAATATAAGGGAACTCAAGTGGTTATGTAACATTTGTTCTTCAATTCAACCCCACTAAAACTTTCATAATTGTACATCTTACGGATAGGCATTCAAACTATTGTTAACCTGCTAAACAATTGAAAGTGGAGTTCTGAAAAAGTAAGGACCTTGGTATAGAAACGGGGTTCACGGTAGTGAGTCGGGTTGGATTTCCGCTTGCTGTCCCCAGATTGGTGGAAGCAAGATTCTCGGAAGAAAACGTATCCACCAACTTTGATCCAACCAAGCATTCTTTCAGCCAAAAGCTCCACCTGCATCAAGATTAAAACTTACTTTGGCTTCTCATTACAGAACTTAAAAGTTGTTGTCTTTAATAAAAAAGATGATCTTATACCTCTTTGTCAGAAAGATACATCAACAGCCAGTTGGAGAAGATCAAGTCAATGGATCCATCAGCGATCTCCAAGTCAGGGGATGTAACATCAGCACACATAAACTTCACATTCTTGTAATGCCCATTGACACTTTCATTCTGCAACAGCGTTCAACATATAAACATTTAAGTCATCATGAGCAACAACGGGTAAGAATGTGAACAATGAGTAGTAGAAGTGAAAACCTTCTTGATGACGCTGTCAATGAAGTCAAGAGCAATGAGTTCACCAGCCTTCTGAGCCAATTCACCAGTGAAACGGCCAATGCCAGCTCCAAGTTCCAAGACGGATTTGCCTTCGTATGGTGGGAGCAAAGAGAGCACCTGAAACATCAAAACCAACCCATAAAGATTCAAACTTTATATAAGAAAAGAGAGAGAGAGGGATAGATACCTCAGGACGTTCTTCCTTGTCGAGATCAGAGGCTCGAGAGTCGAGCATCATAGCTTCAACAGTCAAATCAGCCGAATGCTCTATCCAGTAATTCTTCTGCACATCACGCTCTGCCTCTGCTCCACCGTTCGATGCTGCCATTTGGAGAAAAGGTGTTTGTCGGGGGGAAAAGGGAAAAGATGTGTTGTGTGAGAAGAGAACAAGAGAGAGTTTGGTTCAGTGGCCTTCAACGGCGAGTCTGGATCTAGAGAAGCTCCTTGATCTACGGTTGGCGGATCGGCCTCTCTGCTGCATCAACGTCGACTCGTAAAAATGTCTTTTGGGTTTGGATCTGATAACGAGAGAGAGAGAAGTTTGCGGTTTCGGTGGCTCAGAGAGTGGCTGTTGCGCGCCCGATTTTATAGGGAAACAGTGCCCTCCTCGTTTTTACACACTGTAAATAAAAAGACCGTGCGGTAACAAATTTAAGTTGTTTAACAAAACTTTGGTAAAAAATCGGTAAAAATATAACTGGGAATGTCGTGTTGTCAATATTTGAGTTGGTGGCTAATATTTTGTTTATGCTGATATATTTGAATTGAAGTATAATATTTTTTGTTTATGTTTGCGTTTAAATACAGTATATTTTTACATATTTGAATTTAAATACAATATATTTTTAATGTGAATGGGTGATTGAGAAAAATAAAGAAATGAGAGAGAATTCATGGACTATTTTACCCTTTGGTGGATGTTATGCATCGTCCGTGGGAACTCTCATGCGCAATGAACCGATTTCGGTTAATGTGTGTTTTTATTTGTGATTATCATAAATAGCATGCTAGTTGAAATGTGGCTATCTGATAATGCCTGTGATTTGGTTTCGACAATTAAAATGTTGTGTTGAATTATGGATACTATAAGTCTATAACTAACAACAACAAAAAAACATATATATGTAACTACATAAATAACACACGAAAAGCAAAAAATCACGGCTAAGATGTATTTCCGGTCCAGTTTAGATAAAAATCTGATGTTTGCAAATGTGGTAGTCTATCTTCTCATTTGATATTTTGTTCAAAAGAAATCTCTTGATAGGTATTCCCTAAAAGTGAATGTGTAATTTTTTAGGAAATTATGGAAAATGGTAAACAAAATTGAAACAAAAGATAAAGTTTCGTATATATTTTGACGCCTAATTGAGTAATGTATCAGGAGTTGGTGGAAGGGAATCTCTAGATCGTTCATTGGGAACCGTGACTAGTGTCCCTTGGGATCTATCAAACTTTTAAAAATAGAGAAATACTATACTATACAGTCGAATCTTTTATTTTATTTTCTTATATAAAAGAAGACCCTTCACTCTTGTCACGGTCATTTGACACATTAGTCTTTGTCATCATCGTGACACTGTTGTATTAAAGGACAATTATGTTCACGTGTTTTGTCGTCTTTAACGATGGTGTATCACTCATTATAGTACACCTGGATTCTCTTCACCTAATAATATCTCGAGTTCTCGACTGCCTCTTGATCCTTCACCCTCTTCATATTTCTTCATAGATCGAGGGATACTTTAGAGGTGAATCTTCTTCACTAAAATTACCTATGTTGTGCTCGAGTGCCGTACACATTAACTTCTGATGTCAATGGTTCAACTTGAAAAAAAGCCAACCGGTGACAATGTGTATGGTACCATGCTGATTTTTAATTTTATTATAGCGTTTATATTTTAGGATTATGACTTGAGTTTGGATCAAGTACATTGCTTTGACTAACCTTGAATTCATAAAAACATATGAAAACATAAACATCACGATATGTGTATTTATCACCACATAATGGAAATCATGTAAATAAAAAATTAGTTGTCCGTGTTAATCAAATTAAAGCCTTATTTAAGGCACATAGTTAACCCAGATATATATACATGGGCAATATCCACCATGACGACTTGATCACCATATGGGATCAAAGCTTCTCTCGACGTTCTTAATCCTTGTATTCTCATGCATGGATTGATACGTATTTCTAAATCACTATATCCTTCAAGATTGTTCTGTTCTTGTTTTAATTTTTGAGCTTTAATTCAATTTGAAAAAAAAACGCTCATAAATAATGGTAATTAATAAAGAAAAGTTTCATAGACCCTTAGAGCCAGGGAGGTCAATCCACTGGAGCTGAGCCTCGACCTCTCCACATTCCACGTGTCGTAATCTGAGAACGAGATCCTGGACGAGCTTACCGTCGACCCAGGTGACTCGAGACTCCTCGGCTAGACAGTTACGACGACTTGGCTGAACCGTAGTCACAATGGTTCCACTAGGAAGTCCGTCAAGGTGCATCCTTAAAGCCTCAATATACGGCTTTATCTCGAACTCTGCATCACCCATCTTGTCGTCCTTGCTAAACATGTCGTGGTCGTACACCGTCTACATACGAAACATATTAATTACACACATTTTATTATCAATATAAACATCATAATCATGAAATTTTAATATATGATATAACATGAAAAAATACCAAGAGGACGGTAAGACTGGGGTCTGTGACGGAGAGAGTCAGATCTTCATTCCATTCTGGATTTACGTCTTTGTTAATGACACGAGTCTTCAATTTCTGCCAAAAAAATAACACAATAATTTGAATATTTGTACGTAAGGGATATCGTGAAATTGTAGTTTTCGATGATTGTAATATATGACCTGTTTGCCCATTTTGACGACGACGTAAGGATCACTACTGTTGATGTCACGGACGGCGAGATTGACGCCACGTTTGATGCGGATTCTAAGGAGTCCCAAGAGATCGTCCATTAGTGAGCTTGTCCTTGCCGGACCCGTCGTTGTCATTTCCTTTGATTAATGTCCAGATCTTTATTTATTTTTTGGAGAAAGGGTAAATTAAATTTCTATATCTTGCTCACTCTCTACGATCTTTTGTTGAGTTTCCGCTGCAAAGACACACATTTAGACTCAAACTTTTTGTCTGAGGAACATACTCAAGGAAGTGATATTTGCTCATCGCGAAGTGTAGACAGGCAAACTAAAAAAATCTCGAGCATTTGTAAACGACCTTGTTTACCCAAAAAAAACCTCTAAGGAGAATTCAGTTTTACTCACCAGGGGAAAAGGATTTTCAAAAATGAAAAAAGGAAGAAGCCAAAGCCGAATTTACTCACCGTGATGAAAAATTCGAAGACAAGCGTCCGAAGCGTGCGTGGAGATTTTAACGTGATGAAAAATCGAATTTACGTATCTGTTATTTTTTGGAGCGAAGTGCTTGCGTTGAGAAGATAACGTGCGAGAAAAGAAATGGACGAAGACGATATAGTTAAAGGCATGACCTAATCTGACAGTGAATAGAAGACGCCCGGGAATTTCGGTATCAGGTATTCAGGATTGGCGTTAGTTTTTGAAACCCAATTTTGGTGAAGCTAAAATTCAGTTACAACGTAATATTTGATTCCATTTTCGGCGAAGACTCGCAAAATGTATCTAGATAAAATGACTAAATATCCGAGGAATGTTTCACTTATTTTTTTCCGAAAAAAAAACAAGTGTAACAAAATTGGCCTATACTCCCTGAGGTACGAACAAACAAACGACGCTCACTGGACCTTTCGCAGTCTCTCGGCTGATAAAGATGCTCGTTTGTTGTTTGGCTCCAACACAAGTGCGTGTCTAAAATCTGCAGTGTTAAAAAAAAGAAGAAAAAAAAACATCTTTGAATGTCAACCGTTGTTTCTTTTTTTAATACCAATTTCACAAGACAAAAGTAGATGAGATCCTTGTTCTTTAAAACGTACCATCCAAGGCTCCCTTGTAATCGCCTAACATTTCTCTTGCGGTTCCTCTTCGTAAATAGGCCTTGACATTCTGGAAAATAAAAGGGAATTTAATTGTATTTTGTTTAGATTCAAGGCATAAAAGCTCTTACAAGAGAAACCAGCTAGCTTCAGTTTTAAATAAAGTTACCTTCTTGTCGAGTGTGATGGCTTTGGTACAGTCTTCGTCAGCTTGCAGAAAGCTGTACATATAGGATTTATTAAGCCAATGTTTCTAAAAAAAGCTCTCACTTAAAAAGGGTTTTTCGGACCAGAGATCTAATTACCTTCCAACTTCAAGATATGCAGCAGCTCTGTTACTGTAATAGGTAGCATTGTTGTCATTTAGCTTAATAGCATCTGAATATAAACCAATAGCTTTCTGCCACTGTTTCTCTTTGAATGCTTGGTTACCCTGGTTTACAAAATCACCGAAAAAAGTGTTAATAAAAAACACACGAGACCCGCAATAGCCAAAGGAGGACAATGCCATTTGGAAAAAAGGGACCCGGAATGGAAATCACTGACCTTCTCTTTGGCCATTTCAGCTAACTCGTCTTGGCTGATAATCTTTTTAAATGATTTGGGATCGGCAATAATGCTGGAGTTCTCTTGCAAAGATGCATACATTGTCTGCACTGTATCTAGTAAAAAGCGGTCACCACCATGTCTTCCTATGAAAGAAACTGAAACAGGACACTTCTCGTGCTGTCCCAGCGGCACAGTCACCTGAATTATTAGCCAATATATGTTAAAAACATAATGTTTGACTTGCTTGAGGGCCCAAATATCATTTACCATCATCTTTACTGGAATGGAATTATAAGAAAGTGAGATCTTAACCTGACAACAGCCCGATATGCTAGCAATGCTGAGTAGACTGGAAGCTCGGTTTTGATACTCTTCAGAAATTATCTCTTTGCTACCAAGTTTCGGGGGAACACCTGGCATTGTTGGAATAACCAGAATGCCATCATCCTTAGACGCATCGAAACACATACACTTAGTCAAAACGCATATAAACAAAGTTGCTCAAGTTTGTTGTGGACACGGCATGAAAGAGCAGAGATACCTTGAGAAGTGAATTAATAGCCACTCGGGTCTGGTTTCTGATTGTATTCAGATTGTCAATCTCTTCATTGGATAGCTCTTGGTTCTCACTCACTTGTGAAGATATCACAGGATCAATAGCTGGCTTCACTGTATTGATCCAATCCCCATGGTTTAAAAGAAACTCGTGCCTACAATAGAAGCCAAGATCATTATAGAGTTCAAAATCGAGATTCTCTCATCATCTGATGGTGAATAAACAACAGACACACCTTTGAAGAAGCTGCATCACATTTGCCAGTAGTATCGATGTTGGAACCTTTGTGCTAGTGATGGCTTTTGTCCTAGCGAACTCTTTCAAGCTAGGAACTTTAGATTCGAAATAGTTCTCCAGGTTCTGATGCTTCAGCAATTGCCCTAAAAACAAAATAAAAGATATTCTATTTAATCAAGAATCCTGATACTTGATATATGAAAGAGATGGAGGAGCTCTAAGAAGAGCAAGGGCATACTTCCGAAAAGCATTTCAGCTGATTTGATTACCACCTGTGTAATCCGGTCCACAGGGATCTTTAACAGCTGAATATAGTCATCAGCTAGTATAATTTGCCTTGGATTCCGCTGTGTGGCAAATGGAAGGTGCAAGAGTACATGGCCAACGCGACGTAGGGTGTTTGGATCGCGAGCAAACCATCCTGAAGGAGATATCTATTGATCAAAATCAACCTAATGCTAACAATAGTGCTAACTGTAAATCGCCATATGAACGAAGCCATCTTGAGATATAAATATATAACAATACAGCTTAGTATATATAAGATCCATATTATTCTGTCTAATTGACACATGTATATGTATCCATACCAACAGAGTCAAGACTAGAAGATACGGGTATGATCCCTGTGTTTGAAATAGCCCCATGGGAAGATTTGAATCCAATAACGCCACAATATCCAGCAGGAACTCTAACCCCGCCAACTGTATCAATGCCTGCAATGATGCCAGTCATTAGAACCATATTCTTATAAAAAAGATAACGCGAACCAATAAACAGTTGAGATTTTAGAGATTGATGGGCGGGGCCAATGAACAGATTGCCATATTAATTTGTGTGGAACTATCTTACTATACAGCCATACGAGTCTACGGCTTCACTATCACGTTTATGATGAAAGCGAAAAAAGTGCAGAAATGGTGATCGCAATATCTTATTTAGAACTGCAATATGGTGGCAGCTTTGATGCAAATGCCATGTAAATACTAAACATATTTACAACCGTTTCAACATCTTCCTAAAGAAGTATAACTGTCAACCATGATTTGAAAGTTTATCCAATGTTTTGTTACCAAAACTTGCACCATGGTGTCCTAACAATGGAAAAAAGTATATTATATCTACAGAACTCACCTAACGCGAAGTCTACAGCGTTAGTTGCTACGGCAACAGCAGCTCCACTGCAAGCGCCACCAGGAATACGAGAAGGAGCAGCAGGGTTTGTGGGAGAATCGTAATGCTTGTTTTCTCCACTGATACTGAAGAAAACAACAAAAGAAAAAGGAATACAAATGCTTGAACCTTTTCACAGTGGAATCACAAAGTAGAGGTCCCTAATTGTTTGTAATGGAGAAAGAGAGACAAACCTGAAGGCAAGTTCATCAACTAGAGTTTTGCCAACACAAGTAGCTCCACCTTCAACGAGAGTGGAAACCACGGGAGAAGTTGAAGAAGCAGGTTCATGCGTCCTGACCCAGTCTGGATGACCAAAGCCAGTGACGTAGCCTGTAATATCGAATCTGAAAAACAGAATGAGACATAAGAAATCAAACACTCTCAACCGATACTATTAAGTGGACTCTCGTAATTTCAGATACATAACTGATCCAAATCAATCAACGATACTCTCCTAAGGTCACGAAAATATATATATAAAAACGGAATTTAATTCAATCTTTCACAACAAAAATTATTCACCTAAAATCCCAAAACTTGACAAAAATTATAAACATATGGAGTGGAGAGGAGGGGGGAACAAGTCTCCGGTGACTTACACGTCGGATATGGCGAAAGAGAGACCGGTGAGAGGGTGAGGGGCTTTGGGAGGAGCAGGCGGAGGAGGAGGAAGCAGCAAGAGCTTGTCGATAAAGGCGCCGAAGTCTTCGCGGATGTTCTTCTTCAGCTTCTTAGTAACCAGGAGAATCCCAGCGATGCCTAGACCTAGAAGCACCCACAGATTCGAAGCGTGAGACGCCATCGATGACGTTTTCTTCTTCTGGTGTAGCTGCTGTTCAGTAAATAAGATAAGAGAGAGAGACCCTAAACAAAGGGACTCCAAACCAGTTTTGTTTTTGTGTGTTGCGTCGCTTGCGGTTTATTCGCCCTCTACCCCCGCAAAAGAAATCTAATTGTTATATATCAAATAAATATAATTTATGTGTTTTTCTATTCAAAACTTTTAGCTCGAAAATATGAACACACACCATAAACATTTTTATTTGGAAATCAGTTTTAATCTAGTGATTTAACTAAAAAATCATTAATATTTCTACACTTGGAAGCCTAAATTTTGATTCTCGAAAATACAATATCAAGATAAATCTTCGTAAAATTGATAAAATTATCGATGTAATATTTATCATAAAGTGTAATAAAGAAAACACAACAAACATTTTCGGATATATATCCTCTAATTTGTGCGGGAACTTTTGCTTCTCGGTTATTTACACTCAAACACTCACACAAGCAAACAAACATTGTTTTTCCTTTCTTCTTATATGTGCTCACTTGTATGTTCGAGAATACTCTGTGGTCAATTGTCAATTTTCTTATTCTACTCCTTGTTTCTAGTAATATATTAAATATTGCATTGTCTCAGCCAAAATTATGTCGAGTTTGCTCGTAACACAATATTTGATTTGATCGAACTACGATAGGAAGGCTGATCACTCCTATAAGAATTGAGATGGTATGAATGAAATAGTTTGAAGTAGAAAACTCAGGATCATTGTTCAAAAGATAGCTGCGCTTTTCAACTGAAAAAAAAAAATCATCCACGATGTGTTCCAATCATAATACCAATTCACCCACTTCGAATAAGGTTTCACAGACTCATAATGTTATCCATCAAAAGTCACAAGCAGTTCTTAGCAAAAAGAAAAAAATATGTCACAAGCAATATGCCATAAACCAATTCATTGAAACTTGTACCAACCATAAGTAAGAAAATCTCAAAAGTAATCTATTGTTTTGTACACATGACCTTATCTGTATTCCTTGAGCTCATTCTCGGTGAGGTCCTCGCATAGTTTCCTAAAACTTGTTATTGGAATTTCGAGCTCCTTCTAAAGCTTATCGTATCGTCTTTTCTCTGCGTCCCATCGATCTACATGATCGAGTTTTAGACGCTTAATTACGTCTTTTTTATATATATAGTTTAGACATGTTGCATCTACTACAACCTTTATTTGAAACATTTTGCGATTCTTCGTACTGCTCTACAACAAATTCAAGCTCAATATTTTTTGCGAGTGACTCATGTTTATTTGCTGGGGAAAACCAAACCCAATCTACGTTTCGAGAACTTAACCTGCTCTCTATATATGTGTTTTCCACCTTGTCAATATCGGCTCATTTTTAAATTTTGTCCGAACTAAGTGAGAGAAACGAGAAAGTCTTGTGGCATGAAATTGGATTGTACTACTGACGTTAGTGTGAAGATATATAATTTTGGTTATTTCTGTATTTATAAGCGAAACTGATTAAGCTTTTTGTTTATATATAAGTTTTAAACTCAATTTACCACAAATTACTTCTCTTCTTATTAGGCTTGATTAATAACCTGCAAAATAGTTGAATTGCATTTTTCTGCATTTATTTTGCCAATCAAGAAAAATTCGCGGAATAAAAATTAAAACATAAAAACACAAACTGCGTTTTTGCGGAAAGAAAATACAAAAAAATCTATTAAACAGAAATACAAATATTAAATAATTTTTTATAGAATAAATGAATAAAATATAATTTTTATATTTTACTTAATTATATATATAAATAAATCTAATAATAATAAATATTTATTGTTATTTATTATATTTTTCTAATAATTATTAATATTTTTTATAATATATCAAAAAAATAGTTTAAATAATTTTTAATATTTAATATGTTTAATATGATATATAAACATGTTAAATATAACTAAAATTTATTTTATATTATATATTCCACTAATTCCCAAAATTTATTCAATTTCATAAAATTTCATTATACAAAATTTGTTCCTTAAACATTAAACAATTTCAAAAATCTACAATTCAAAAACGCATTCCATCATTCATTCCGCAAACGCATTTCCTGCATTTCATAACATAAATTAAGTTACCTATCGAAGTCTTTGTTTTTTAATAACCCACTTCATTTCTCCCTCGTCAATCATTATTTCTGTATAATTCAGTTGACTATTTGTTGCTGTTATTAAACTGCATCCCATTTTTTCCACGAATTATGATTACGACTTCTAACAAAAAATTTGTGATTACAGAAAGCAAAATAAGCACATGAACCGAGGGATCTATCCTATCCTCCACCTCCGCTGCATATACCGGTTAAGGAAACCGGGAATCTACAAAGTGCCGTAGCCACCGGCGTACTTTCTCCAGTAACAATCTCAGTCGAAGCCGGAGGAAGAACCCTCCCGTCGGCGAACAACGCCCGTTCCGCTAACGCCGGCTGCTGTTCCCTGTAACGCGCCACCGCACCCTCTAGCTCGGCCTCGGCGGAGCCATAGACAGCTTCATCTCCAAACCTCCGTTCAACTTCCAAATACTCTCCGAGCGATGAACGTCTAAAGCTGTCTCCGGACACACGTTGCA
>KE153722.1:65832-93300 GCA_000411075.1 Sisymbrium irio | reverse complement strand
TCGTTGTCTCGGCAAAAGCGCCACCACTTGCGGCGGCGATGGCGGTCAGCCGAGTTCGTAGTAGGACGCTTCCTCTGGTTACGTCTTGTTGCGTTGGAGCTGGAAGCTCGTGAGACTGAGATAGAGGGAGACACGTGGCGGTTGGAAGAAGCTCTGAATGGCATCATCGGCATGGTTGCTGTGAAACTAAATCCCATAAGTGTTCCAAGTGTGATGCTTCTGTCATGGAAGAAGGATCCTGTAGACTAATATCCTCATCACCAATAAAAAAAACCAATCAAGACTTCAAACTAATCAAATTTCAAGTTCCAAGGAACAAAAAACACATAACATATGTTTCTGGGCAGTTCTAAAAACACAACCTTTGGAAGTTAAATTAGTTTTGTAATAAAAAGATGATATTTTCGAGGAATTTCTGGTAAATGAAAGCTCAATGTAATTAGATAGGTCTAGTAAGATTAAGATTGTAGTAACTGACCTCTGTATCAAGATCGGAGGAAGAGATGGAGGAGATAGTGGGAGAAGGTGGAACCTGATTGCGTGGATCTTGCATTTTTCTAGTGTAATCGCCGGTCGATGATGTTTGGAAGATTTTTTTTTGTCACTGAAATATAAAAAAACAACGACTTCGGATCGGCCGAGTTCGTAATGAGAGACAAAAGGAAAGTAGTGTTTGCTTTTTGGTTTGGATGATAGGTGAAGAAGAAAGGAGAAAGTGACAAATGATATGCTTTTTGAAATGATTCTTCTCCTTTTAAGTTAAAGACCTCTTTGCCATCTGTTACTCTATGTTTCTCTCAATGCCTGACCTTTGAATGATATTTGTTTATTTTGTTATACATATTATATATATATATATATATAGCTTTTCAAGATTGGGAAACCAATGTTACATGGAGAACAGTTTTGTTGGGTGGGGGTAAAACTTTGGATTAAAGGTCCTGCTAGTTGTTGGATGAAATTAACCAAAAGAAAGAAATAGTACAAACTAAATGAACTTTAATAGGTTGTATCGTTTATTCATAGGATACCTGAAAAAATAGGTTGTATCGTTTATTCATAGGATACCTGAAAAAGGTTACAGCTAGATCTAATTTCACGCGAAGACGCAGTTATAGTAGTACCGCACATATAGCATTGTTCTTAAAAAAAATCATTGATCTCTGTATTTTTTAATGTTACTTTGAATACTATGCTCGACTCTCTGCTGTTTAGAAAACCAATGAAATGGTCTTCTTCTTTTTTTTTTCATAGTCTTGGATTAAAATTTAGTAATTTTGAATTACAAATGAATTTTTATTTAAAGTAAAAAAATCTCCCTAGAAAGGATTGAACGAACAAAAAAAAAGAACAAGATAAGAGTTTGGGATTGAGCTGACGTCAGCACCGATACGTAAGGAGATTACGATTTTTTAGTTTACAACTCTACAGAACAGAACTGATCACTTCCCCTTGTTTCTCTCTTCACATATATCAAAAAACTAAAATCAATTTGGCTGCTACTTCTAATCCTAAACCCTAATTTGAATATTCAATATCGGCAATGGCAGATCAGAGCAAGAACAACACTCCTGAGATCTTCGAGCTCAACAATGGCTCCATGCAGGTCAAGATCTCAAATTATGGCGCCACCATCACCTCCTTGTCTGTCCCCGACAAGAACGGTTCCTTCTCTTCTCCTTTCCTCCATTTATGTATTCCTTTTCTCCAAATCACAATCAATCATCTGCTGATCGAGTTTGGTTTTTGAAAATTGAAGGGAAACTGGCTGATGTTGTTCTCGGATTCGACTCGGTTGATCCATATGTGGTAAATTTTTCTCGAATTCACCTGATTCTCTGATTAATCCCGACACAGACTTCATTGGATCTGATTAAAAAAAACAGAAGGAATTCTGATCAATGACTATCTGATTTCAAACTCTGTCTGAATTCAATTGCTGAATAGATACTTATTAGCAATAGCAAAAGCAACAGATGTGTCTGAAATACTTCGTATACATAGTGTCTGAATCATGTTGTTAAGAAATTATATATATGATCAGGTCTCTAGGAGTACGGCTTGTCATGATATCCTGCAGTGATTTGTATTTTGTAACCGTGGTAATTAATTTACGTGTGTTTTATCTGTGAATACAGAAAGGGCTTGCACCGTACTTCGGTTGCATAGTTGGTCGTGTAGCAAATCGGATCAAAGAGGGCAAGTTCAGTCTCAATGGAGTCGACTACACTCTTCCCATCAACAAGCCTCCCAACAGCCTCCACGGTAATATATAACGCTTCTCTCTTTTCTCTTCTGTACGATTCTATAGCATGTGTAAAACACAAATGTTACTCTATATGCAGGTGGTAACAAAGGTTTCGATAAGAAGATATGGGACGTTGCAGGGCACAAGAAAGACGGTGAAAAACCTTTCATCACTTTCAAATATCACAGCGCCGATGGAGAAGAAGGTCCCTACATCTTCCTTTTCATTTAGTTTCTTTTGCTATATCCTGTATGGCTGTATCTATGCGATTCAATTAGCTAAATGTATGATGTGTCCCTTTCACAGGTTATCCCGGTGCAGTTTCTGTCACGGCGACATACACTCTCACGTCAGAAACGACCATGAGACTTGACATGGAGGCAGTTCCAGAGAACAAGGACACTCCGATTAACTTAGCTCAGCATACATACTGGAACCTGGCGGGTCACGACTCAGGAGACATTCTTGACCATAGGATCCAGATTTGGGGGTCTCATATCACCCCTGTGGATCAACACACAGTTCCTACAGGGGAGATTCTGCCGGTAAAAGGGACTCCTTTCGACTTCACCGAGGAGAAACGGATAGGCGAGTCTATAGGAGAGGTGGGTATCGGATATGATCACAACTACGTGTTGGACTGTCCTGATCAAGAGAAGGACGGGATGAAACACGTAGCGAAGCTCAGAGACGGTGCGAGCTCAAGGGTAATGGACTTGTGGACGAATGCTCCGGGGGTGCAGTTTTATACGGGGAACTATGTGAATGGAGTGGTTGGGAAAGGCAATGCGGTTTATGGGAAGCATGCTGGTGTGTGCCTTGAGACGCAGGGATTCCCGAACGCGATTAACCAGTCGAATTTCCCGTCTGTTGTGGTTAAGGCTGGTGACAAGTACAAGCACACGATGCTGTTTGAGTTTTCAGCTTGAGTGAAACTGGTTGTTTTACATGGACGTTTTAGCTGTTAGGTGGTGATTGGAATAAAGGGCCGGTTCATGGGGCGTTTAGAACCGGAACGTGTGATAATTTATGTTTTTTAATAGTTATTAAATCCAACTGAACCGGGTTTTTCACATTAAAAAGTTACTCTGGCTTTTCGACAAAGAAAATAAATAAAAATTACTCTGGCTTCGAATGCTTTTGAAGTTTTTGTTTTTGAACAAATCTGATCTGGATAGTCCAATCTAATTAAATCCAATATCTCTGCAAATATATATATCTGTTCTATTGCCACAAGGCCCACAATAAGCATTTTACTCGATGAGGTTAGTTAGGGCCCAAAGGCCCAAACTTAGGGGCAGTTTGGTGATTTACAGTCCCATCCTTCAGTCGTACAAAGCTTGAACCTCTCTTAAATATTTACCCTTTGCGAAAATAGTTTGAAGCAAACGAAAAAAAAGTAGGACATGCAATTGATCTCACACACTGGCTACAATCCCTAATATTGAGAATCGATCTCTTGGATTTGAAGGAGAAAAATGAGTAGGATACAAGAAATTCTGAGCAAGTGTAGTTTCTCCAAATCTCTGTTTCCGGGGAAAAATTGGAAATCCAAATCCACGGTACAGTCAAGTCTTTTTTTTTTTTCTGTTCTCAAATAATTTAACTGGACCATGCTCTGATTTACACTCTCTGTTGCATTGGGTTTGCTTTGTCCACAAGAATACTATTATATATTAATTGAAGTTTAGTTTAAAACGTTTGCTCTGTCCAAAATGCTTCTCCTTCTCTTTGTTTTCGATGTTGTTTATATATACAAATGTAATACGTGATTATATTCATACAGTCTTTATCTGCTTGTTCTTGCTGAAGAAACCTAAGACGTCATTAGCTTGTGGTGGTGTTTCATTTAGACATTTTCGAACCAAGCTTGCAAAGCTCGTGTTTTGTTTGTTCCTGTTGAACAGTTTTAATAGCTGAGTTTTAGTCTGGTGTTTTCTCGTCTAATGTCAGTGTAATTGTTTGTTCTTGCCAACTGTTTCTTAAAGAGGATTATTCCGGAAGAGTTTTTGAGAAACACCCATGGGACTATTGAGCACAGGGTGGTGTTTAGTGTTCCTTGGAACAATTCTTGGCAACTCTGGCTCCACCTAGAAAAGGAAGGTCTCTTTATGATAGAAGAAGACTGGGATGAGTTTGTGGATGACAATCTTTTAGGTCCAGGTGATATTTTGATCTTTATTCACCAAGACACCATGTATTTTGAACTCCGAATCTTCAAGAAAGATGGCAAGGAGATCCTCTCGCCACCTCTTAAAGTTGAACCTGAAACTGAACCCCATTATTCTCACCAGGAGACGCCAACTCCTGCCTCTGCCTCTGGTAAGAAGACCATTCAGATTCAAAGATATCATCTTTATGCTTTTCGAACTCTAAACCTGTTATTCTCTCTCCGAGCCAAAGATTGACACTTTTTATTTCTGTTTTGGCGGCTTAATTTTCAGTAAGTGGAAGAAAAACTGGTCGAGGGAGACCGAGTTGTGCTCATGTCGAAAACCCTAAGCAATACCTCTTTAATCCCAAAAATCCTTACTTTGAGAAGACGCTGACGAAAACAAACCATGTTTTGGTAATAGTTGCAGCATTTTCAGTTTCTTTGCAACTTTATAGCTTTATTTAGTTATAAAGCTAAGATTTGTCTTTTGCTGTATTTTTCCACATTTGTGCAAGTAGTATGTGAGCTCTTCGGTGATTGATCAGTATGGCTTGGAGTTTGGTCCCCGTAATTCCAGCATGTATTTCCTTCTTCCAGATGGAAAAAAATTGGAGGGCTTCACTAAGTGTTACGGCGGTGGACATAGTTTCCTTGGCTGGGCGGCTGTATGTCAGAATTACAACCTGAAACTAGGAGACACTGTGGTTTGTGAATTTGAACTCTCTGGACGTGTGATTACGGCTGTTAGAGTGCATTTCGTCAATAAAGCTGAACCAGTCCATCCTGAGCCTCATTATTCTCACCAGGAGACAACAACTCCTGCCTCTGCCTTTGGTAAGACCATTCATAGTGAATGAATCATCTTCATGCTTTTCAAACTTAAAACCTTATTTTCTCTCTGCGCCAAAGGTTGACCCTTTTAGATTTTGTTTTGGCAGCTGAATTTTCAGCAAGTGGAAGTCGAGGGAGACAGAGTTGTGCTCATGTCAAAAACCCTAAGCGATATCTCTCTAATCCCAAAAACCCTTACTTTGAGAAGACGCTAACGAAAACGAATTATATTTTGGTAATAGTTGTAGCATTTTCAGTTTCTTTGCAGCTTTATAGCTTTATCTAGTCATAAAAGCTAAGCCTTGTCTTTTTCTGTATTTTTCCATGTTTGTGCAAGTAGTATGTGAGCTCTTCGGTGCTTGATCAGTATGGCATGGAGCTTGGTCCCCGTAATTCCACCATGTACTTCCTTCTTCCAGATGGAAAAAAATTGGAGGGCTTCGCAAAGTATTACGGCGGTTCACGTGGTTTCCTTGGCTGGGCGAATGTATGTCAGAATTACAACCTGAAACTAGGAGACACTGTGGTTTGTGAATTTGAACTCTCAGGACGTGTGATTACGGCTGTTAGAGTGCATTTCGTCAATAAATGACGAGACAACTCTGGTCTCCTTGTTTCTTAACACAGTTTTTGTACCAACCTATTATTGTAATGCTAGATCTGACCTATATGTTGGTTTAACGAATTTGTAGCTCTAAATGTGGTCTTTATGTTGGTTTAAGAAACCTGCAAAATTTCTTATTCTTGCATAGATGTACGATTCTAATCTGCAAGTTACATACTTTTGTTGGGATCGGTACATCATACTATAACAAATACTTTGGCATGAACCTGAGAATTCATCTTGTACAGCCAACCCATCAACTCCAAGAAAGGCTGTAACAGATGATTCCTTCAATCAAGATACTTGGGAAAAAAACTTCATAATGCAAAAAACGAAGTGTCAACTTTTTGGGGACAGTATTCTGTAGATTAATTTAGACCAAGAAGAGCAATGAAACATGATGTAAAATCCATGAACACAAAATGTATGAGTATATATTGATCTTGACACGAGCTTTTCCCAAAGATAATTTGAACCAAAAGGATTCCAAGCTAATGCATCAAGATTCAGACGAGGCGATTTTAGAGCTTAGACTGGTTTATTCATTAAAACCTCTAAATTCAAAAACCATGTAAAGAAGTAAAGAACCTTCGTACCTTTGCATGATCAGATCTCCAACACTAACTCAGAAAGAGATTCAACTTAGAACTTTAATGTCATGTCCCAAGATATAAATTGAGATCACACAAATCTTAGAATCATATTGTAAATTTCTTCATCGCCTCTTACTGTCGAATTCGACACGAGCTTTGGTGAAGGGAGCCATCAAATCAAGCATCTGAACGTACCTGTTTGAAAAGGTACGAATATGATCAGTAATACTCTGTACTCTGTAGTGTAAAAGAGTTTTTTTCTTTTTTTCTTTTTTGGAGCTAAAAAGAGTTTTCCATCAAATTATTATTATGGTAAGAACACGCGCCCCACATGCGCGTATGGGGAAGACTCAATAAGCAAAAACCCAACGCGCGCGTGAAATATTAACCACTCATCTCTCTAATCTCTTCTTTGTCCCATTTCTTCCTTTTCAAGTGTTTCATTTTTTCGTCGCATGTAACCACCGCTTCTGGGTTACACGCAGAAATGGCTTCTCTACCGTACGGAGTTTCGAATCTATGCAGAAGCCAAGAAGTTCTATCCGTAGCTGTACAGATTCGTCCCACTGGGCGACAAATCATAGGTTTTTTTATTTTTTAACAAACAGTTAATATCCCCAAAGTACTAAGATTTTTAGCAGAAGCGATGATATAACTCTCCTGTGTTTGTTGAGATGATGCAGGAGTATCCAGAGCTGCGAAGAAAGTCTTATGTAATGGATTGTCATCATCAGTAGAAAGGAGAGACAATAAACAAAGAATGAGATGTAGAGTGAGCTCCAAATCATCTACTGAAACTGAAGAAGATTCTGCCACAAAGACCAAGGTCTCACCATCCTCATCTCTTCAATTTTGCATCAACATTATCATCGCTTCATAGTGTCATGTCCTGAAGCAAACTCTTGTTGTGTAATAATAATTTGGTTACAGAAGACGACCCCCTTTGGATACACGAGGAAAGATGTTATTTTGATAGGAGTGGGAGTGACTGCACTAGGTATCGGGCTAGAGAGTGGCCTTGAGGTAAATTCAAGAATCAATAAGCGAATCATGATTTTTGTGTTTTCCTCTGTGTGGCTCTGAGTACGTTCTCTTATCATGAAATGGGCAGTATGTGGGAGTAGATCCTTTGCAAGCAGGTAACGCTGTACAGCTGATACTTGTGCTAGGCTTGACATTGGGTTGGATATCGACTTATATCTTCAGAGTCGGTAACAAGGAGATGACTTATGCTCAGCAACTTCGTGACTACGAATCTCAAGTCATGCAGGTTTGTAATTTCTCGTAGAAGGACTTTTAGCTCAGGCTTTATATGCTTCACCTTAACATATGGTTGGTTTTGTAACGCACAGAAACGGTTGGAGAGCTTATCTGAGGCTGAGTTAGAGGCATTGATGGAACAAGTTGATGAAGAGAAGCGACAAGTTTGAGTAGGCTTAGGCTTCTCTATTGTTCCATTCACCTGCAAAGTTAGTAAAAGAATCACAGCACAGGACAGCTTTTCTAAAGTTATATTTTTCAGATAACATTTTGATGTTATTTCTTGTTCCTCAATGTTGGTTGTATGATACACAAAAGAATACAAATCAAAGAATATGTTGAAACGGTTGAATCAGTCAATCAGACTCGACTCAGAGCACACCACAATACCCTCACGGGCTTTATACAAGATGAATCAATACACATGGAACAAAATGAATTAAATGAATATGAAGCTATGAACATTATATGCCTATGCACGAGGAGAATTTTCTCTCTTTCTACAAAACGGAGCTTTTACGACTTATATCTGACCCAAATGCCTTACGAGCAACGGTGATTCTGGCGAATCCGGGTGAAGTCCTTTGACTAGAGTCACAAATTTGAGTACACATTCGATGCTGAATAGTTTGAGCTTCCATGTTGCTGAATTTGGTGTTTTCTTTGGTCTGGTTTGAAATGTGGAATTCTTCTGCTTGATCTTCAGTGACAAGCATGGGCTTCCTCGGGATTCAATTACCTGGATGATACTCAAGTTTTCGTACATCAAAGAAAGAAGGAAAAAAAACGACTTAGTGAGAGCAAAAGGGAA
Organism: Sisymbrium irio; assembly: GCA_000411075.1. Lineage (NCBI taxonomy): Eukaryota > Viridiplantae > Streptophyta > Magnoliopsida > Brassicales > Brassicaceae > Sisymbrium > Sisymbrium irio. The sequence goes on along the minus strand of KE153722.1, from coordinate 84,798 downwards.
GAATAAACAAAATTGTTACCATCTCAAAAATGTCGGAGATGGAGCAGCTCGAGTCAAGTGAGAAATATGGAGCAGAAGAAGCATCTGTTGGAAGAGAACTCAGCTGCCTGAAGTCTTCATTGCATATGAAAAGATTTCCATCTACCACAAACAGTGACCGTGGAAGCCATGACACCTCTGCACATGTCAATAGAGGAAAATTAATTAACACTAGTAAATGGTCAGTGTTGACACAGCTTGAATCGGATTTACTTGTACGCTAATACGCTACTCTCATTTCATGATGTGCATCCAATCTGCATATTTATGTGAACTAAATAAACCATTCTCGATTCGATAAACTAACTAAACAAAACTACTTCCTGATGTGCATAGAATCCGCATATTTATGCGAAATACAAGACTCCGAATGATTCTGAACCTAGAAACTGAATTTATCCCATTGAGTGGAAAAAATACCCTGAGATTTGCCGCATCGAGGCAGGATACTTCACTGAAATGTCATTTACTAGCTCGATAATATTTTTTTAAAATATCATATATTATAGAAAAAGAACCAACATTCAGGGGCTGCAACTTATTGTAATTGTGAGTTTACACACCACGAATCAAATCATGAGCTCTTGATCTGGTCTAAAAATTATCTAGGCAAATTCATTGGTAGGTCAAAACTATCAGGTCTTACTTCATTTACGGTTTCAGGGGGGGGAAAAATAGCATGTAGAGTTAAACATTCGAGGTGAACCACTTCTCAATCAATGATATGCGGGAAAAAATATACCTCCAAGAGCGCTGCTCTGAAAATGGAGAATACTATACTGGAATATACTCAGCTTCAAACCACTATATATTTCTTTCTCAAACATTTCCACTTGAATATTCTCAAAACTGCCATTCAAGTTTCAACACATGTCAAATAAGAAAACGGCAGAAGCAATAGTAAAGAGCTGAAGAAAAAAATAATAATGATATAGCTCACCTTCCCAAAGCACATTTAGATTCCGTAGCTTGAGAATCCAAGACTTTAATGATATTGAGTAAAGCTGTTGTTTTCTCGATGCTCTTTGTTATGAAAATGTACTCTGTGCCATCCTTAAAACGTAGCCTAAACCAGAACGAAAGAGAGAGGTTAGGGACATGGAGACAGAATATCAAGTTTAAAAGCGAAACCATAACAGACTAACCTCACAACCTGAAGTCCTAGACCAACTGCGACATCTTGTATATCATCAATAGCATGCGAACACAATAAACTTAAATTTCTGCCTGCATACACCAGTGGTCAAGAAAAATTGAGTCAGCATCAACAAACATATCATAGAAAGACGGAATAAAAAGATCAGTCTAACCTTGTGAATCAGTAGAAACACCCACGAGCAGCACACACAGTTTTTCTTGGCTACTCAGCAGCAACACTACTTCCCTGCATTTATAGACTACTGTCAGGGGGAAAAGAAGAGACACTATTTGTGTATGACATGTCTTCTTAAAGAAAGAAAAAATTATAGTAATAAAACTAAACGAAAACATAATTCATACATGTGACTAACAAGGGAACCAAAAACACATCGCTCTAATTTCGTCGACCAGTTTTTCATTTTTCAAATTGAATATTAGAAAACCTATCATTAATAGAAGACTATATATCTACGCAATCTCAGTGACCTTGTTTTCCTGCTCGGCAAGTCCTATGAAGCATCATAACTCATATGTCTTTTAACTGAAATAGAAGGGACTCATATTACTTTCTTTCACCTAGAACTACAACAATACTCACCGTTGCGTGTAGGTGGATTCTTGCCGTAGTATGCAATCACAACTTACGTAAATCCTACAAGTCTCATCAATGCTGGAATCTGACAGTGTCGTTGTAAAATACTCATCTACTAAACCACCTATTACGTCATGGTTTTTTTCAGCTCCCAAAAATCTAGTAGTTCTCTTACTATTACAACCCATATTCAATGAACCTTCATCTTCACCAGAATCACTGATATCAGCATCACTTCTATGAGATGTTTCTCCGCTACTTATGACACTATCATCCACCGATAGAGAAACAACTCTTTTCTTGGGCTTCCTCTTGCTTTTCCTTTTGTCAAACCAATGGTAAATATGGTTAACACCGGAAACAAGCTCACTATTATGTAGTCCAGAAAGAAAATTAGTGGTCTTTGCTTTGAACGATTCATCTATTCTCCAAGTCTTTATTATGCTACTTTTTTCTGGTTGAAAATCAAGCAAGCTTGTGCCTTTTTCAGATCCCAGAGTCTCCTCGCCGGGACTATTCCCATTAAGATGATCCAACAACATATCTTGTTCAGGATTTGATTGCTCAGAATCATAATTTTCATTTTCACTGCAGCTGCTCGTGCTATCAGACGATGCTACTGAATACGAATCTGCTGATAGCTGCAAGATTTCTTCCACCAGGTTGTGACGTCGGTGTAAGACATCCTTTTGATAGTGAGGGGGTGATCGCATATATGTTGAGGGTGGAAATGATCCTGTCATATCGTGAGTAACATCCAATGTTGACATATTTCCAATTTCATCTGGCTTCCCATCAAGGAGATATGCTTGATCCTTCTGATTTAGATCTGTAATTTGGGAACCAAGTGAAGGCCCTGGTGGATATCTCAATGCTTCATCGTGCTGCTTCTGGCTTTTTCTATTCTTTGTGTAGTACTTTTTCTCTGAATCAATACTCCAGCCGTCTTGTCTGACATCCACAGAATCCTCTGAAGGCTGATCCATCCACTCCTTAAACTCTCGCAGCCAAAGAACCGAACGTTCTTTCTTCAACTGTTCAACTTTACTTATTAGACCAAAGATATCATCTTCGTGATCAGACTTGATATTCTCTTCTTTGCTTTGAGTCTCGAGTTCACATGAAGCAGACTCTTGATCAGAATTCACACAAGTGCTCTCTTCCTCAGTGTCAATAGACGCGAGCCGGTAGATTTTCGTCTGTGAAAGGGGGAACAAAGGACAACAATAAGCTTTTAATAATCACACCACAAACAAACCAAAAAATCGAAACTCTGAAAGAACACATATAGAGAAGCTGCCTCTCAAGGGACGGTTATCTTCACGATCCATACTACAATAACTATATCCGCGTAAGTGGTTTGGATATATTCTTATGCTTATCATGCTTACGGTTTAGTTGCCAATCATATGAAAGGGCCACTACGGTCGCAATCACATTGTATATACGTAAATAAACTGTAACTGAAGTCTCTGCCAATAACCTTTTTTCTATTGCAGCTTCCTTCGTCCTCAGCTTCGTCTCTAGCCGGAGAGTAGAACCCATAGCTAGCAGGCTGACTTTTCCTACGGGTAACAACAACCTGCCTCTTCCAAAATTCTCTATTCCCAATTTGTTTGCCATCTAGCTTCAACTGAAACGCCGCACAGATAAAGAATAAAGAAAGCATTTTTAATCAAGTAGAAACTGAAATTGTGAAATTCTGTCTTTTCAACAAGATTTTGTAGCCTCAAAAACAAAGCTTACATCATTTGGACGAGCAACGTAGCTGAGGACATGAGCCCTGTACCATCGAGCACAGCAAAACGGATTTCCTTCCAACCAGAGGTCTGTCAAGAATGAAAGACTCCCAAGGAACTCCAATTCTGAAAAGTCGGAAATAATATTGAAGGAAACATCAAGGCCTTCAAGTGACTTCAAATTCTCAATCCCACGCAATGTAGTTAGAGCGTTGTTCCTCAAAATAAGTTTAACTAGGTGACATGATACCTGCATAGTCCAAAGATAAAGGTGTATGGGTCCTCTAGGGTAAAACCTAAATGAAATCTTCAGCACATACGTGTTCTTATGTTTATGTGAGATGAAACTGAGCCTTAGATAGTAACTAACGAAGGCAAATGTTCGGTAACTTCCTATCAAAAAGAATCTATAGAAAGGACATGCAGAGATTTGATGTATAACCCACCTCACTCAAGTGAGAGATTTTTCTAAGTTGATTGAAACCGAGATCAAGGTGTTTCAACTTGGAACATTTCCGAAGATTATCCACCTTTGCAAACTTGTTCCGACTCAGATCAAGGGAATCAACAGCGGGGAGAAGTTGCAAGGACTCATCCATGAGCAAAAGACGGTTACAAGCGCATGAAACGAAAGCCAACTTATTCCACTGAGGCGAATCCTTAATCTCGGCAATTCTACTAGCAAAGACATGCCGCAGCGCATCCTACAGTTGGTGGAAACCTGGTAAATATTAATCAGGGACGACACTTCCAAAAACGGCTCAAAACACACACACATAAACAAACTCATACATGAACATTCTTCTTGAAACGTTCCTGAAAAAACCTCGCAGCGTTCATTGCCCATTTCCAAATATACTAATAGTTCAAAATTTGTCCCCTACAGCCTAAAGCAACACATAAACTATAACTATAACCCCACACTCAATGCACTAAACCAAGGAAAAGAGGAAAACTCACAGTGGAATTGTGGCAGATCAACTTCTCCAAGGTGTGCCTGAGTTCGAGCAATCCTTTAGCAGAAGAAGTGGACAAATCACAGCCGCGTAGCTCCAAAACCTTGAGCCTGGCAAAGGGAAGAAGAGAGAGCGGCGTGGGATCACGAGCCGGAGAGGGAAGCGAGGAGACGACTTTGAGAGAAGGGAGGAGGCGGAGGATACGTCGGAGCTGCTCGAGAGCGCGGTAATCTCCGATGTCGGAGACGTAGGCGCGGAGATAGTCAACGGGAGCTCCGGAGAGCATTCGCTCGACTTCACGGAGAGATTCGAGACGGAGATGAACGTAGTGAAGGCCGGCGGGATTGAGCTTGAGAACATCGGTGCCATCGATAAGCGAATCAGCTTTCTCTTCCAGGAACTTCTCGAGATTCTCTAGATATCGATCTCCCGTCACGATCGCCATCAGAACGGAGATTTCTAGGGATTGATTTGACTCGTCCGAATCACGCACACACACACGCGGGAGTTGTCTTATTATTATAACCGAGACGAAAAGGCGCGAACCGTCGCGGGAGAAGGAGGAGGAAAGGTCGTCGGGGGTCTAGAGAGAGAAAGAGGTAAGAGAGATGAATTGATGATTGGAGAAAAAAAATGGGCAAAATAGGAAACAGCGAGGATGGATGATTCTCTCTGCTAAACAACCTGGGACAAGACTGATATTAACACCTGGCATCCATGCCTTACTTAATCATCTAATCCATATCGAAATGCAATTTCAATTACTTAATCATTGATTACTCACATTTGCTGATCTAAGCAAAAAGGTTTTCCGGTATCGGCTTGATAAGAATATTCATTGAAACAAAAAAAAAACAAAAGTCCCACCTCATTCAGCTCGTCTAAATTCAAATTTCGTTCCTTTTGTGTTTTTTTTTTCCTGTAATTTATTTGCTTTTTTCTTGAAAAATAAAGCTCTCAGGTCTCGATAGTATCCACTATCCACGGTGCATAATCGATCAAACATTTTTTGTTTTAGAATGAAATGAAATTTGGATCCATTCCGTAAATTTAGGATGAAAGCGGCTTTAGGTTTTTTGATTGGCTTTGTAACATGTGAAATGGTTGATTTTGTAGAAAAAAACAAAAGTAAGACGTCTTTGAACTTTGACGAGAACTATCATTAAACAAAAGGTAAACTAATAGTACAACGAAAGAGTCAACGACATTGCGGCAAAAGATCCTATGGACACCAGTAGAATATTGAGATTTTGGTAGAATTAAGAAATTACTAACAAACAAAATTTGAGTTTACAAGTATTTCCAGTTCCCAATATAGCCAAACGAAGAACAAACAATCAAATAAACATCTCGTAAACCGCAATTTTAAGTTAAGCGAATGATTTTTTTATTAGTAATACAAAGATTTCACATAAACTTTTGCTGATGGTAGTCTACCCAAAAAGGGCAAAGTTGGTCATTACAAGCATTCATTTCCAACCGTCTTTACCCACAAAAGGCTTCGAGTTCGATCTTTCTTCCCATCGTAGAAGAAAAACTACGAAAATCTATCACAATATCTTAATTTTAAGTTTTTGGTATGCCCCTTTTTAATTATGAATGAAAGTTTAACCCTAAAAACCCATTCTCCACTGCAATTATTGCTTCAGCAGACAAGGGACAAAAAGAATGAAGTTTGATTTGATCAGAGAAAGCTTATCTGCGGGCAGACTTTGGCTTGATCCTCTTGTAAGCCATAAAAGTGACAGCCGCCGAGAGAGAGTACCTGTTCATCATTAGACACGGACACAATCACAATCTCTCTCATTAAACCATAGCGCAATTTAAGACAAAACAAGCCCATGTATCTGTATGTAGTTACCATGTTATTGTGTAATTGAGATGGTCCTGTGGCATGACTTTACTACGGATCAAAGTGTTGATGTCCTTAGGGACAGGATATGGTCTACTCCGATCTATGTCTTCATGAACATCCTCTACGTAAATTGTGTTTTCAGGAAGACCAATGGCTCGGGCCATTGCAGGAACGTCCACATAGAACCACTGCCCTATACTTGGATCATTGGCTGGAACAAATATGCTCGGGTTCTCCCCTCCCCTGATCACACCTACAACTTCTACAGGCTTAACCGCAGAGACATGCTCCTGCAAGATTTCAGTTTCCACAAGTCAAAACGTACGTCAGAGATTTGATAAAGACGCAAAACTAAAAGAGTGAATTTTTGCAGCTGGCTAAACTCAATCTGTTTCTGCAAAGATCTTAGATTTCTATTCAGAAGCAAACCACGGAATAACCAAATATATGAGAAGCCGGCCTTATAAGTTCTAACATATTAAAGAAATTTCTGAACAAGAGGGTATAACAAGACTAACATTGGGAATCACCGGCGTCTTAGACCAGAATTTCCACCAGGAATTTTGTTCATGGGAAAGTGGTTTAGCTTTTGTTGACTCATTTGTAACGGAGTCAGAATCTGTAGATTCTGGTGACTTCTCTCTCCAACTTCGAGGAACCCATCCGCGATTCACCAGAATAGGCGACTGCATGCTAGTTGACAAGGGAGAAGAACAATCCAACTTCAGGAAAGGCCAAAAAAGTTGACAGCTAGAACTAAAACTGGCAATCAAAGCTTTAAGTGACACTTCAGCAAAACAACTAATATCTCTAATTAATTCTCAAACTCTCCCTTAGTTTAGATGCTGTATATCAGGTACCGACCAAATGATCTTAGTCTTTCATTCCTAGCCAATCAGAATCTCGGAGATATTGCCATTAATATAAGAAAAGCATGGCCAAGAGTTTAGAGAGTAGGACTAGAGAACCAATTGCCTACTATATCCTGAAACGTACTTCGATACTTTCTCAACCGACACAGAATACAGAAAGATAAGACCCTAATTGATCTTCGATACGGTTGACAACAAAAAGTCGATTTTTTTTCAAAAGTATAGGCAAAGGAAGAATTAAAAGCAAGGAGAAAAGATCATTACCCTCACCTATCCAGGTCACCAGGGATTGGCATTAGAGGTGTGATGACATAAAATCCATTTTCAGTAACTCCTGATATGGACCTAGACCGTGGACCCAAATAGATAGACTTTTGCTCGTCAAACACGCCCTTGCAACTAACCCGTCTAAATTCCAAGGCATCCAGATTCTTATCAGGAGAATGTTCTGTATTTAGCTTTATTGGTTCCATTTTCAACCGTTGTTGTTGGTACTCCAGTGTTTTGATCTGCGTTAACAAGGAGAGCGAATCAAGCTTAACAGACACGAACGATAACAAAACAACGTAAAGGTGAGTTCTTTAGTGATTCGAAAGACACAAACTTTTTCCTCCCTTCTGACGATTTGCCAAGAACCGAGGCCGAAGGAAATCGCTCCAGGCAAGAACAGCAGCAGTTGTGACCACTTGGACCGTCGTTTGTTATCTGAAACTTAAAAAAGACTCAATCTTCAGAAACGGTTCTTAATATCCCGAGCTAGATTCACAAGCTCACGCATTGGAAAAACATAAGCATACCTTGCGGTGGAGCGGGAGAGCTCGTTTGGCTTCCAAGTGCGGCGGAGCCAGAGAAGGAAGAGTCGGCGACGGCGGAGAAGTGCCGTGACCAGAACTGACTGTTAAGGGAATGGGAGGTGGAGATAGAGCAGCTGTGGGTGTGAGCTTTCGATCTGGTTAGGATTTTAGACAAGGATGTCGCCATCTTCGTCTCTCCTCAAGATTTTTGATCCCCCCGGAGAGGTTAAGGGTTTTTGCCTCTACCACGACTTTGGGACACAGCGTAAATCACAGATTTGCAGAGCTTTGATCCCCTGCATTATCGTGCATCTAAGTTCCGGTGCTCACCACGTTTTGTTAAAGTCATTTATTTTCTTTTTTTCTTTGAAACGGAAACGGCGATTTAAGTACGGTTAACACATAGATACTGTCATACTGATTGCATCTTTTGGGTCTAGAGCAGCCAAGGATATGAAGACATCATCTTGTCTGTCGTAAATAAATGAACAAATTATCCCTATGCAAAGTAACAATATATAATTCAATAACAAAAGTTTAGGAGGGTTTGTTGATTATATAATAAGTAACAAATATATAATTCGATAACAGAAGTTGTCCCTATGCAAGTTTGCAACAGAACCAATCAAATTACAAACAAAAGAAGGCCAAAGAATGCAAACACATGTTCAAATAAATAGGAAACAAAGTGGTTTTACAACATAACTTCTTTCAAACTTGAAACCTCAGAAACCAAAATCGATAGCCTATTGAGAAGAAGATGGACCTGTGAAACAAAAACTGTTCAGTGTTTGATGACTCTTTTGGCTCTAAGAAAGGCAGAAAAGTGGTATTGGGTGAAGCTAGAAAATCCCAGAGGAAATGCTTGACGTCGCGTTTATTTTCAGTGACTGCTCTGGAATGTACCTACGACCTGTCACACACACACACAAGCCCATTTGGTGTTTCAGTCACTAAATAGGGCCATCTATTTCCATGCAAACATCCATAAATCACGAATATTAGTGGGCCTGCTCACTGTAGAATCTTTTCGAAAGTGTTTCGAGTCTTTGGAAACTAGAGAGTTTTTTTGTTTTACCTTTCTCCTTGACGTGGATTTGGAGAGTATCAAGAGTGATTATGCCGTCAGTCAAAGGGAGTAGCTCTAGCTTAATCGTTGCTGTAGATTTAGAAGGAACGCATCTGATGTAATTACAAAGTAAAACCGGGTTATCAATTTATGATGTTAAAAACCTTACCAGCAAAAAAAAAAAAAAACTGAACTGCATCATATTGCTATTATATGCTTACCCCAAGGGAACTCGACTTTGTAGCCAGAGATGTGTACAGCCCAAGCCGCTCTTTGGGACAACATCTGAAGGATTGGACGAAGAAGAATTCGTTTCATCACTTGCGTTCTCTGTCCTTGTCTCCAGCGGAATTGGGGGTAATGAGTGCAGTTTACGCATTGTTGTGTTGCGTTTCTCGTTTTGTACCCTCTCTGTGAACTCAGAGAACCCTAGGAATGGACTTAAAGGGGAGGTGGGCGTGGAATTTAGGGACACCACAGACGGAGGTGATGTGAAGGATGCTGGAGCGAGAACCGTTAAAGACAGATCCTCAGATGTCAAATTGGATGCCTGAAGTGTTAAAATCTGAAACCAGTAGAGAAAAAGTATGAGGTACAAAAAACATAAAAGACTCCATTGGGATATCAGCTGGGCGGGCTTTGCAGATGACCAGTATTTGATTTAATTTGAGGATAAACGAACGCATAGCAATTCGGTGCTTTGTAACTGTGCATAGTTTCTTATTCATGAATACAAAGCCAGCGTTAACCGAAGGGCACAACTACTAGCCACAAGTTAATGTTAGCAACTTTTGCAACCAAAATTTAGCTACGAAACTGACTGAAGCTTGAGTATTTTGGGTAAACACTAGCAGTTACTTGCAGTTGCGAATGCCTTCCACTAGGTCATGCATTGTCACATTTAAATCTAGAGATAGTCAGAGAGAGAGAATGACCTGAACAGGTAGCTGGGAGGCCCTCCCATGGGGGCCACAAGGCTCTCCTGACATTTCAGACGCAACAGATATCATCAGGTCCCTCGAAACTCGTGGTCTCCACTTTGTCCGTTGTTTGAAAAACAGCCTTGATTCTGAACCCAAACAAAAAACACCATTGAAGAAACAGCAATAGATCTGAACAGAGAAAGACAAAACCATGGCTAAAAACCACAGCAACGGGGATACCTGTGTAGTTGCACCGACATGACACCATAACCGCATATTGATCACCGCTTAAACCGCTCCCTTTTCTTTCAAAATTTACAGATGGAAGAGACAAACTCGATGACTTGAGTTCTTTTCTTGCAGCAGAGGGCTTCAGATTACTCCCAACAGAAAAAGCAGGCTTCACGATGAATGAGTGCTCCTCACCTTTCCTGAGACATTGGAAGAAAACCTAAGGGTTGGTAAGTGCACTCTATAATGTTCCTCAAAGGAGCATTCTAGCTTTGATTTTAGTCTTCCGCCCAATTTGCTTGTTGAGGAGCATTACTCTCAGAAACTCGCTGGATCGGATAACTAGTTCTACAACGTTTTGATCACTACCCAAGTACCCAATGCTACCTAATAGGCTCTCTAATTTTTTTTGTAACATTTCACATTACTGAAGACTTCTGAAACCAACGGTTTGTTCGAACAGACCTGAGAGTTAAATTCGGTAAACTGTGCTCGTTTCCAGCTTCAATACATGCAATTGGTACTGAAGAAGGAGAAGCGCTTTTCCCCGCCTCTTCAAAAACAATCGTTATGGCATCCACGTATATTACAATATCTGGAGTGTGGGTAGGAGCAACATTCTGCCAATCAAAAAGGCAAATTTAAGATGCATCCCATAAATCAATTGACCACATTAACACCAACGTTTACCAGCGCTGCAGAGACACACCTTAATCTGAACGCAGAGAAGATCATCTGTATTGCAGTCAGCTGCAAAAGAATGGATCTCAATAGGTTGAATGATTTCGAGTTTCCTCCTCCACCTCCTACCAGGAATGCAGATGCCTTCGAGTCCACAACGAACAGAGAACCTATCCCGCTCCAATGGGACACCCCGGAAAGATAAAAGCTCTTCAGTCCCAGACTTCTGACCGTATCGTAACGTTTGGCCTGAGTAACTGTCCCAATCTTCAATATCAAATGATGGTTTAGAGCTCTGGGTTTTTATGGGTCCAGTAACTGGTGCAGTGTTTGGCGGCAGAGCAGACATGGAGTAGCTTCTAAAATGGCCGAAAGAGAAGAGTTGAGAGCCTGAGGCAGAAGAGAGCGCTGCCTTGTGTGCAGTGCTACTGATGCCTGGGCTAGAGCTTATTGGAGGTGGTAAAGAACGGGATTGCTGAGAAATAGTGTTATCCAACGGTATCAACCACTTTAAAAGATCCCCATATGGATCTTTATTTTCATGATCCTTATTTTCGTTCTCAGAAAGTCGGTCCCTGTCCTGATGCTTCTCAAACTGCAATATCTCAATGACAGGTTCTTTGGGACAGTCAACAATATAAACTTGTAAAGAGACCTGCACCCTTCCAAATAAAGGTGTTGTGTGAGAATCGGTAGGTCAATTAATAGCTTATAAGAAAAATTTAGAACACTTAGAAAAACTGAACGAGTAGCATGGTAAATTGACATAAATCAGACAGTGCATTAGGCCAGAAAATGAATATCACTGGTTCGTATATCACTTGAAACAGAAAAAGCCTAGTCTTATTAGCAAAGCAGAAAGTAACAAAATTACCATCACATACCACTATGTCTCCATTGGGTAAGGCACAGCATTTTGCCCTACTTCTAGCTACACCTCCAGCAACATTAGGATCGAAGTCTCCTCTATCTACGAAAGCACTAACACAAGGTCTCTTTTTCCCGCTTTTTCTCTTTTCATCTACCTCTGTATCTGCGACCAGAGAGCTTTTCTTTGACCAAAGTGGCTCACCAGACTCTGCAATCCTAACAAAGAAATGAGACTTCTGAAACCTGGAAAGCAAGTCTTCTGTTCGTCTCTTATGATCTTCCATCCTTAAGATCGATTCACCGTCAGATACATCCTTTTGCGAATCCAAACTCTCTTTCCCAGGACTGTCACCATTCTGCGTTGCAAACTGACCATCAGGGCTCATTTCTCCATCCGCAGATGGTGTACTCGCCCCATCAGACATATCTCCGTTTTGTTTGTCAGAGACCTTTCTCTGTCCAGTCCTGCTCATAACCTCAGCAACTTTAAAAGGGGTAATAATCTCTGTGTCTCCTTTACTCTCAGATAAGCATGCAAGGATTTGAATCTGCTCCCCTAAAAGTAGAAAAGTAGAAAATGTCTTTGATGTTACAATGGCTAGTAGCAGTTTAAAACACACAAATGATGAAACGATCTGAGAAACAGCACATACCAGGAAACACAAAGGAGCGATCCAGGGACCGTAATGACTGAATATCAGCCGACTCAGACCAGTTATCCGGAATTTCCTCTGTAATAAGAAGAGATCAACGCTTAAAGTTCAAGACTTTTCACAATCAAAAACTGAAGTGTAGAAGAGTAAAGTGAGAGAGATATACTATATGGGATAGCGATCCATCCTTCTTCGTCAGAGACATCTGAGAACCTCTCCATAGCAGAGGCAGCACCAGTCTTTGCATTTGACTCTCCATTAGCATCGTCGTCTCTAGATCCGTCAGCCACACGATCTAATTGATCCTCTACTGATGGATATTGTGGGAAAGGCTCTTCGGCTATAAGACCTTCCAAAGTCGATCCGGGCTTGGCTGTTTCCGGCGGAGGTTGAGGCGGCGTAGCTGGTGGCTCGCTCACCGGCGGGCGATGAGTAGCGGAGGAAGCAGATCGGAGCAAGAAATTCATTCCTCAGAGTCAGAACCCAAAACTGCATCGACAAGAGAGCCAAGAGTGTAAGTCAGACAGATTTGTCGTCAAAATCCCAACTTTTTCTCGCATCTTTACAGAAGAAGGAAAAAGTGACTTGAATCGATCCAAACCCACCAAGAGGGAATAGAGGAGAAATCGATAACGAAGCCGATTCCGATTGCACACTTACGTGGATGGCTCGAAAAGTGAAGAGCTTTCTTCAGCAATGGAAAATGCAGAACAAGAGACCAGACAAAGCTGCTTGTTGATCTTTGAGGGCAGATCCCTGGTTGGAGTTTATTTCCTCAATTCGATCGATCTTCTTCGAGTGTCCGATACAAAGACAAATTAGGCGTGGGAGAAGCTAAACCCACCTCTCTGGCAAACAACACACACATACAACTTAACTATACAAGTATTCCTTAAAACTTCATCATGATCATTTTTTTTTACTAATTTTGTTTTTTTTCACCAATTTTGTTTTTTTTTCACGAGTGTTTGCTTTAACTTAAAACTTTACAAATTAGGGGATCGATTTGTTTAGATAACCCTCCGCACAGTAGGGGAAATCTTAAAAAAACCGTTCAAAAGAGAGACATAAAGCTTAAAAAAGAGAAACATAAATCGGCTAAGCAAAACAGAAACATAAATTGGCTAAGCAAAACAGCTCTCCAGGGCCAAACCAAAGACAACAATGACAATGTTGGAAATTGATTTAGCACCATCCCAAAAAGCATATCTTAAATTGGCATCGATCAAGTTTACGAATTGAAGACATTAATCCGGTCCATCTCATCGATCATCCGAATAGGAAATGTCCAGGCCGACCCAAAAAGAAAATGATAATCATAATGGAAAAAGAAAATGTACTTGAAGAAAAAGGAGATAATCACAAGATTTCTCAATTAACCGTCATTTATTCTCTCGAGACAATGATTACCTTCGATAATCACGCTTTGAAGCGGCGTACACGCAAGCGTGCCTTTCTGAAAGGAGGAGTGCGAAAGAGCATCTAGGTTTAGCGAATATTCCATGGAATATTCCCTAACCTTTGGGATTCCGATTTGATGTCCTATTCTATTAACTGAACTGATGTCAAAACTCTGAGCCACTTTATCATCATCAACCTCGCTGAGCTCAATCATGATTTAGTCTCGCCGAGCTGGATGGAGGGGGGGCACTTACTGTTGGAGATGGATTTACCACCATCTCAAAAAAGCCCATCATGAATTGGCATCGGTCAGGTTTACGAACTGAAGACCTTAACCCGACCCATTTCGTCGACCATCCGAACAAGAAAGGTCCGAGCCGGCCCAAAGGGAAAAAGATAATCATAATGGAAAAGGAAGATGGACTTGAAGAAAAATGAGATAATCACAAGATTTTACTATTCCTTTCAGGAATAGAATCGAGCCGAAGACCGACTCAAATGTGTATATAAAGAGAAGAGGTGAGACGAGGAAGATTGATTCACACACATTTGCAAGAAGCAGAACAAAGAAAACAGAGAGAAAGATTTAACCTAATTGTTCCCTTTAGCTTTCACCTCGGCTCGGCATCGTTCAATAAACGAGTCAACCTAATTGCTTTGTACTTGTTTTCCATCGATCAATCAATAAACTCTTCTTCTTAATCTCTTACCCTAGTAAACCCTAATCTCATAAATACCTCCTGTGAAATTCCGGTTCAACAGATAACTTGAAATATTTTAAAACCAGGGGAATTAAAACCGAGCTTCATAAACAAACTCAGCCGGAAGATCATTCCAAAGAACCAGATGCAAATGGTGCACACTCCCAAGACAAGAGGAAAGAGAAGTCCACAAATCCAACTAGGCAATAACCTCAACCTCCACAAGCTTCAACACCAACAGAAACAAGCATCCGACCACAAAGACATGAGCTACTAACACCACGAAAAGACCAGGGCACCACCACTCGCAAAACAATCTAGGCACCAAGCCAAACCTTGGAGCTCCAGGCGGGGAAAACGTCAGAAATGATCAACAGCACATACACACGAACACTCGTGTACTCATTCTCAAACACTTACCAGCAAGAGAATGGTCACCTTCTCACAAGATTATTGCCGAAGACCGAAAACACTGCTTCGTCTTGAATCCCAGCTCCACACCAAAAGACACGGAGAAAGGACAGACAGATTCACAGCAGAATACCATCGAAAAGAACAAACCCCACCAACAAGACCTAAACAAACACAGAGCAACGAAACCAAGAACAACGAAGACGAAGCAGAAGCACCCACGACTTAAAAAGCTACGACCAAAGAAAGAAGAGAAGCCACAAAGACATTAAGCCCAAAGTACATAACCCCGCCACATAATAACCCATTGATTTAGAGTCAAAGGAACTCCTAGACTTTGAGAGGAAGATAAGGTAAAACCATAACCAACCAAAGCAACAAAAACAAACGAGAACTAACACTAGACTAAGAGGTACACAACAACAAGAGATCCCCAACAACAGCAAATCTTTTATTTCTTTCAAAAACTACAAAACTCTTTTCCATAAATTTTCGTAAAGAATTGTTGATTATCTGAAAAACCATCGACTTCTTTGGTTTCAATTCGAACTTTTTCGTCTCTTCATTACATTTCATTCGTTTTATTTAATGTCACAATGTACGAGAGGACATGCTAAACTGAAGATGACAAAGAATTATCCTCTGGACGAAGAAAATGTGAATCCGACGAATGTGAATAAGAAGTGTATGCCTCTGCCTCAGCCTCCGTCGGGTCTGTCACGTCCTGAAACAACTAAGAAGAAAGTGGGTATTCAGAAGGCACCCGTTAAACCTCTGAGTACTCGAGGATGAGTAGTCAGTGGCTCACCACCTCTTTCGTCTAATCCTTCGGCTCTGCCACAAGATATCTCTCAACCACAAGTAGAGACAAGCTTACGGTCTGCGGTTCCAAACATTTTATTCATACCAGTTACTAATTGTACCAATTATCCTAACTATATTATTCATACTAGTTATACTACTAATTTAAATTATTTTAATCTTTCTAGTTATACTAATCATCTTTCTTATACTAATTTTTAAAGTTTATAATTATTCTAATCCTCCTAGTTATCATAGTTTTCTATCAGTTATCCTAGTTATCATACTCAATTTCCATCCTTAATTCAACAAATTCATCAACATTCAACAAATTTATCAACATATCATCACTGAAGGCTCAGTTTGCATAGGGATGAAATAAAGAAGACGGGCCAACCCATCTCTATTGTTAGAGGATTTTCCAATGCTCTCTTCTATTGCTGGCGATTATAGTGGTATGATTAGGATAATTAGGATAATTGGGACAACTAGTATGATTAGTACAAATCATATAATCAATTCAATTTAACATTTTATTAGGATAATTTAGACTAAATATATATATAGACCATAATATGTTTCATACATTTGATTATAAATGATCATGTAAAAATTAGTTATCATAAATAAACATATATTAAAATTATGTGTATTAAACAGTTTAAAATAATGGATTTCACTTCTCTAATTAATTAAAAATGAAAATAATAATAATAATCAAAACAATATATATATTATACATGATATTATAAAAAATATTACTGTCACGTGTGATTTACAGCCATTAAAATTTAACATTTCATTAAAGATAATTTAGTCTAAACATATACAAAACTATAATAGGTTTCATACAGTTGATCATATGATCATGTATAAATTAATTAACATAAATAAAAATTAATTAAATATTATTAACATAATGAGACATATTGATATTTTTATTATTTCGGGTTATAATAGTTTATTTTATTTATTATATGTAAAATATTTAGACAATTAAAAATGGATTAAAAAGACTAATTAACTAATTTTAATTATAAAAAATTAAAACTAATTAAAAGGTGATAAGTTTGATAGGCGGTTTATCATATTTTAACTTCTTTTTTAAAAAAAATATAAATTTAGTTATAAAAATATTAAAAATTAAAAATAATTGAATAAAATATATACTTAAAAATGAAACTACTAGTACATGTCAAATTATAATTTCTAACAAAATACACTTTTTAATAGTATAAAACAAAAATCAATTGAAAAATATAATCATCTCTTATAACATGTTGAGACTGTCAGATATATCTTAACAAATATCTATACAAGAATAAATTGTTAAGATATCTTAAAATTTTAGATTTACAAATATACATTATTTATAAAAGACAAGATTAATAAAAGTCATATCTTAAAAACGTGATATAGTGTATTATATAATTAACGAATATAAAGATAACAATAAAATTTCATATAAATATATAAAATAAAATAAATTATAATTATATTTAAATATTATAAATATTATAAAATTACTTTTACTAAATATACCGGTTAATGTATGTGTTAGTACTATTGAGCTTCAATTAATCATGTATTGTTTCAGTTCTCTTCTTTTTGGTTTTAATGAAATGCCAAAAAGTAAAATAAACATATATAACAGATAATAGTGTACGACATATATAAAATTAAATATTTAAATTTTCTTAATTTAAAACAAAAATATCTGTAAAATGATATTTAATAGAAACCAAAAAAGTAATTTACAAAAAGTTTACTGTATTGGTTTTTAAAAATAAAATATAACTCATGGTATTTTATTATATCTATGAAAGGGCCCATACAGATTATCTGGAGAGACGAAAGCCTACAGATAATTTTTTTCTCCAGTTTTTCAAATGGACCTAAAATAAAGATTTATATCTGTGTGGGTGTCAAAACAAATATGATTAAATTTTGCATAGTAGAGACATCGAACCCCAGACGTGTTAACGTCCCAAATCCATTCCCAATAACCCGACAACAAAGGCTTCACAAATCATATTATTGTTATTCAATTTATTATTGTTTTCATAATTGTGAGACTTATTTAATCCCAATTATACATGCCAATAACACGTTTTCCCTCTAATAGAAGCAAGGGTTTTTCCAATTCACCAGTATCTCCATGGACTTCCCAAATACAATTCTTACAATCTTTAGTATAATCAAATGCAGTAAACATATGATCGCCACCTCCAAGCCATGTAACATGACAACGAAACTTTGTAGTGCCTCTCCAATTTACCCTAAATTCGAAAGACCAAGATTCACTGACACGGAGATGTTGTAACTTCAAATCATCCTCGGTAGATCTGCAATGAATATTCATAACTTCTTTGTTTTGTACATAATTCCAGATAGTGACTTTTTTTTTTTCAAAAGGTAATATGGAAGATGATATTGAAGGTATTGATAGATAAATAACAAAAGCACAAAAAATGAGTTTTGTGAACTGATGATAGTTGGAGAAAGCCATGATTCTCAATATTAAAGAATGAGGTCTGATAAAAGCTAACTGCAAATATTTATAGTTCTTTAAAAAATAATTCTTGTATATTGTTGTTAGCTATTTATGGTATCCTATTCATATTCAAAAAATATTACAAATACATTCCAAAATAACGTAATTACTAAACATAGGTATGTTCAATTTAGGAGATTATATAATTTTAAAATAGTAAAATATCTCAAATTTTTTATATTTCTGGATTAAATAAGGTCAACACAATAAGGTTCAAATAAATAAATAAAATAACTAGATTTTAACCTGCACTTTTGAAGAGAGTTAATATATTTTGATAAAAAATGTTAGTTTCATAAAAACATCTATATTTTAATTCATAATTTGCTTAATTTTTTTATTTTTCTGATATTTATTATTTCATATAATCTATATATAGATTTATTTTTAATTTGTTAAATATTTTATTGTTAATGTAGATGTATCATAGTATTTATTAGCAACAACATTTTTAGTTTGTTTTTGGTTTTTAAAATCATTTTACAGTTATCTAAATATTTTGCATACTTGATAGTTAATCCCAAAATAGGTATCGTTCTTAAAAAAATAGTAGCCCCACCCTGTCAATCACATTATCAAATAATATAAATATTGAATAATTTTTAATATGTAAATTTTATTAAATTAAAAACATTTCAATCGAATTCTAAATTAATAAAAAAAATTGTACTAAGTTATTTTATT